>JAMZAV010002351.1:0-184204 GCA_024449915.1 Sweltsa coloradensis | reverse complement strand
AATTACCATATTTCCAAAACTCACATTCTACCAATTGTCGTGTTCCTTTTGGAATTTCTTCTCTTGTTGTCTTGAAAAGTAGCAGATTTACCTTTAAGCCCAAGTATCTAATCACTGCTACAGCTGCACAGTAAATTGCCGCATGAAACGTCTGCAAATGATAGTTCGTCTTGTGTGTATGCTGATAAAATATGTGTTTTCATTATGTGTACCGCTGTCTTCATTTCCTTTGAATGCTTGGGTTTAGGTATGTATGGTCTTTTTGTTTGGTTCTACGTGCGCAAACTCTGACATGGCTGTTGCAAATGCTAAAGCTAGGATGTTCTTTAGATGGATAATGTCAGGTGTATTTTCTAATACGTTATTCATATCTACCTCTTGTGTTTGATCGTCTAGTCGTTCTGGGTGTCTTGATCTTCTTGAATGGTTTGGCATTTCTAGTGGTTCTGGACGTTCTGGTAGGTCTGGTTGTTCTGGTAGGTCCGGACGTTCTGGTATGTCTGGACGTTCTGGTTGGTCTGGAATTTCTGGTATAACTGGTAGATCTGGAAGTTGTAGCAGGTATGGCATTACCGGTAATTCTGGAAGTTCTAGTAGTTCTGGTATCAACTGGTCTTCTTCTTCGCTGTCCTCTGTCGATGTAGCGCCGTTATCATCTTGATGTGCTTGTAGTTCGTCTTTCACTTCGCGTCTTATTCTAGTTAATATGTTTACTGGTAACATTTTATTTTTAAGGCAATCTAGACAAAGAATTGATATTTTTTATATGCTTTCATTTTACACAGAGTATAATACATTATGACGTTTTTTGATGTAAAAAAAAGTGAATTTTTTTTTATTGCCATTGTTTTGGGCTGTCCCGGAAATTTAAATCGCTTAAAACGGAAATGAATGTTAAGAAAAACGGTTTGTTAGAATGATATCAAATTTAAACCACGTTTTGTAGTTCTTTTACAAGTGACCTGAAATAAGTTTCATTACATTATCTTTATTAGTTTATTTATTTTGATTTTTTTAGTGTACCACTGAAAACGTGAATCAAAGTCGCTTGTGTTCAGCCCATCGTAAATAGATCAAATGGGAGAGAAATGTGGCATATTTTACTTTCACCCTATGTGTGGAACCCTCAGCTTTGATTTCCCACCTAACAACTTGTCTGTATCACCAATAGTGGCTGCTACACATTCATTGACCTGCCGTCATGTTAATCCCTCCAAAAATCGCCTCGCGTCGTCGGCAACCGATCAGCTCGCGACTGAACGATGGCGTTGCGGTGGCAATCTCGGGAACATCTTGTCGAGTGGCTGGCGAGAAACGATCCGGTGAGCTTCGGATAGCGCGCGGTTTGATTCGTTATCTCAGTTTCAGCGATTGTAAAAGGCGCATCAGCTAAGTCTTGTGTCAGGCGTGTGTATGTGTACGTGTTATTGTGCGATATGCTGTGGACAAGTATTTTATAATATTTGTTATGAAAAACTGCAGTGGCGTAGCAATGGGGGGAGGAGGAGGGAGGGCAAATTTAACGTGAGTAAAATATTAATCCAGAATTTCCGTAGTAAATATGCACATACACATACAATTCGACAGTCACCTTGGTTAAACAAATATGTTTGCCTGAATGCTTCGTCATTAGATAAAAAATTAGGTTGAAATTTACTAAAATGGGTCACTTCACGTTCATTTTTTTTTAGCTTTTAGATCGCAGATAGTTGCTGTAAAACATCGTTTACAGAGTCTGAGTGCAGTTAAAACATGACGAAATAACTGTGGTCTGGTATGGTAAAAATCGAAAGAGCCTCTGGCGGCTCCACCCACGAGATCTGCAAATAAATTTGCCCCCCACCAACTTTCAAAACGTTTTTACGCGCCTGATGAAAAGTAATATATTTTATCATGTAATAACATTACCGCTATGTAGAGTTATGCGTTAGTAAAAGTAAATAACTAAATATATATACATAATGGGAAGGCGAGTCAATTCCCTCGTAATAAAGGCTGGTCAAGAAAACGAAGCAAAACAATCAAATCAAAATCTTTTTCGATGTACTCAACTGTTTACAGTCTTTGTCAACGTATCATTTCGACAAGAATGTGTGAACGATTTATGAAGATAAGAATCCGTTCCAGTTATTAAATCCAAACAACAATACTGATATCGTACCAGGGTTCGAACCCGGAACGAAGTACCCATACACCACGATTGCGTTCTATACGTTGGAAGTTCACGCTACAATCATTCTTTATTGCTGTCAAGTATCTGTTTCAGGAGACGACGAAGACTGTAAAACCGATAACGTAAACAGCTCTTCCACTTGACTGAATTGAATATTATGCATGTTCCTTTTTTCACGCAGCACTTAGCAGTCAAGGATATATTTTGTTACTTTCAAGTGGTGTTGGAAAGCCAAGTCAGCTGTAGCTTGAACCAGACTGTAGATGGACTAGAGACGAGAGAGCACAAATAAAAATCTCATATAGTATACATCTTTGCTTGTTCAAAATATGATTTAAAATGTGTAGGGCTACGCATTTAAAAATTAGTTTTATAGAGAGTGTAACAGTAGTCTAAAAAGAATGTCAAATGCCTAGTTAGCAGAACTCAATCCCCACCCTGGAAATAACAGTCATAATTGCCGTTGGCGGGCATCGAAACGGCGACCTCTCGAATCGGCGTAAGCTACCTCTGTCTGTTTGAAATTTTGATGTCATGGTAAATGGGACTATATTTCGGGACAAAATCAGTCCGGCACGCGGGACACTTAGGTCTTATTCGGGACTGTCCCGTATTTTTTGGGACGTCTTGGTGACCCTAGTTTGAAAGCATGCTTGAACAATAAATTCAAGTGTATGCGATTTAAAAAATATATAACAGAATACTCTGGTTAGTCTGATTTACACAATTAACAAAGGTCAAACATGTCTCTGTTTTTAAATGTTGTTTGGGAAGTTGATCACAATAGATATGAATGTGATCCACGTAAGAAGCCTGGATTACAATAGTTACCAACTCGGAACATTCATGGTGCACATGAAATTGCAACTCATTTTAGTTATGGAATCGAACCCGGTAGAGGGCAATTATATCCTAAAGCCTTCTAGAAGTCAATCGTACAACATTTTTGGGGTAGAAGCTGCCAACATGGTTTTTATCTTAAGGCAATATTTCTTCATCTACCAATCAATGTTGGCAAAGTCGACTTTGAGTAGAAGTACCAAAAGGGTACCAAAAACCCAAATCTGGTACCAATTGTTAAAATATTCAATGCTCGTAAAATAAACATGCGAAAAATTTGAAAAAAAATTCACAAATCGTAATAGATATCTAGGTTTAATAAGTGGTAACCTACTTTTGGCCTACGTGTAGTTTCTAGGGCTTTAGTGCCACTTTATCTCAATTTTTGTTGCGTAATTTTTGTACCCAAATTTGTACATCAATCTATCTCCTGATTGGAAAGATTTGGGATAGTAATATTTTACCAAAATCTGTCTATGTCTATGTAGAAACACGCTTGCCAAATTGGGCCCAGTTTCAACATACCAATCGACGGTTTTTAATTGTTTACTGAGACAATGCGCAACTAGATTTCTGTCGCGCTAATCCCCTGCGGGTGCCGCCAGCATCAACCCGCGGCGCTGATTGGCTCTCGGCCTTGGTCGCCTAGCCTCCCTCCGCGGTCCACTCTACTCAGTTGTAAACGTAAATAATCATTGCCATTAGCAGTGTTTTATTTTTTTTATGGAAGGGTTCATTGCTGACAGTGGATCTTGTTATAAAAAACCAGCTATAGTTATGTGATATACCTGCACTACGTCTACGTGATTTGAAGGTATGTTATCACTTACATCTTAGTCTTATAATACTGTAAGCCCTACGCTCATGTGCTGTGTTAAAAACATGGAACAAACTCTCATTGTTTCAAAGTAAGGCCTAAATAAGCAGTGCGCGGAGTAGTGTGTTGTGTTGGTTACAGGAAATGCTCAGCTACGCCGCTAGTAGACAGAGTGGCATTTTACGCTTCAAGGTTATTTGGAGACTGTAATTTGACCGCATTGTAACATACTTAAATAATTTTTGTGGGAAGCCTGCCCAGGGTGCAATTCATGCCCCTCTTCAGGTGTCTAACTAGGTATTTGTGGATACTACATTTGTGAAGGGATATCCGAGGGCTGTTTAAAAGGACTCATTCGTCCCTTGCATTCGCATTAACGACAGGGGAAAAACCTCGAAAAAAAACCATCAGTCAGGATTGCCGGTCTCGACGGGATTTGAAACCGGGACCTCGCGAATCAGAGTCGCGCGCTTAACGCTGGAACCAACACTGTCGGTGCATTGTAACAATCAACATCGAACAGAAACATTGGTGTTCTTTCCAGGCCCCCAGAGTTTCTTACACGTAACGTCGTATCGATAACACTAAACCAAGTCCATAATGTCAGCCTCTTTCAACATTTTCCAGGGCGTGTTCATGATAATTGATAATGCATGTAATTTGAGATTTATGAGTAGTCTTTTCATTTAGGCCTAATCAGTAGATGTTCAATTTAAAACAAATAATTTGTTAATTACTTTACAGCATTATAGATAGTCAATTTTTTCTTTTAGGCTGGTTTGAGCTTGTGTTATGACTGCATAGTTGTTTTCTAACAGTTACGTCTTGAGCCTTGTCTTATCTCTCAGTCGTCGAAAAATGGCGATTTACAGACACCTTTAGACAAAGAAAAAGGGATATTTGTAAATGCTTTAAAGACAGAGAAAAAAAGTCAACTATGTGAAATACGTAGTCGCGTTTGCTCGCATAAATAATGCAATATCTAAAGGTTTTCATAATATAATTGACATATATCGTGTTACTCCAACAAGTACTGCACTTCATTGGCATATTAAGAGATGCACTCACTACACAAACTATGATATGGAAAAACTATCAAGGAACCCGACGTACTCTTACTGCTGAGGGTTATTTTGTTATTACATTATAAGTATTTTTAACAACAAGTATGTGCTATAATATTCTCATTTTCCCCCAATAGGAACACCAAAAATATAACCCACGCAAATTTATGTAGAACATTACTGGGTGCGATATCACCCTATTCTAATGACCACGGATGCTATTCCAGTTGGATGTGCTGAAGTTATTTCATGTAGCTACAAAATTGGTTGCTCAACTAATAGGTGTGGGTGTAAAAAAAAACAGGGATGCCATGCACTGATGCATGCAAGTGTTTTGAACTAGAACGAGGATGTTCGAATATCAATGCAGGCATTATAAGAATTTGGATCTTTACATTACATTTACATGCATTACATGCAACCGACACTGATCGAAAATAGGATACAAAAAGTAAATTCTACAATTAATGTAAATAAAATATTTAAATATAATTCAATACTACCCACTATAAAATATGGTTCGTGAAAATTAACAGAATCGCAGCAAGAGTTTTATGATTTTTTAAATATATTACACTATAATATACAATACTATTCTTCAATATTATTTAAAATGTAGTCACAAAACTAAATAAATGTAATTTCTTATACTGTGGTGAACCTAATTGATGCAACTCTTTCCAGAAATGGACGATTCAGATTGATCGGCGCACGTAATGTGTTGGGTTAAAACGGTTTGTTTGTCTACAACTCACTTCTTGGTATCTCACATGAATTAGTTTTAACGCATTCAACTATAATAAAACAGAATGACACAGACTTCATGCAGGTATAATGCACAAAAATGCGAATAATTCTATATTTCAAACAAAGTTAAAATTCGAACCAACACCTAAGACAAGGTATTAATACTCTTAGCGTGAGAATGTCAGGGTATGTCAGGTGGCTGGTTTAGATCTTAATTCTTGATGAGATGAGAGATATCATTATTATTTACTTCATATTTTACTAAAACATTTTTTTAAAAAATAATTGTAGATAGTAAAACAAACAAAAGAGGATTTCTCGATTTCCAAAAGTTGAAGTTTTGAAGGTGAAGGAGCCATTTTTGGTTTTGCCAACATTGGTTTTTGAATTCAGCATAGTCGAATTAGTTTAAAAAGCATTTTTAATTGCTTCTACTCATTAACAGCATAGACTTCGAATTTTGCAGACTGAATTCCCTATCTACGGGTCAGTAGCTTGCCGTGTGGTTATGGATTGTGTTTACACCTACACCACTGGCCTGACAGTCTGACGCTGTTGTGTGGGGGGGGGGAAGACTTTGGGGCGTTAAACCCCGGGGCCCCGGTCTCTATCCCCCGGCCTACAAGGTCAGGGAGGGAGTAATTCTCAAAACCCCCAAGACTATTCGAGCATTAGCGCATCAAAATTATGGGGGTTTTGTGGGTAAAAGGTTTTTTTCCACCACAAAACTCGATATTTATTTTTTCAAGATTTTGGGCCTAATGTTTTAACCAGTTCAAAATCAACATTTAAATTGGGTTTTCCCAAAAATTGAAATGTCATTTTGGGAATTTTAAATTTTGTATAATTTTTTACAAAACAAATTAATTTCAAATAACAGGTAAAAATTTTTGACCCCATTTTTAACGCCACTCAAGGGCGTCCCCCCAGAAAATTTTGTTAGGGGGGGGGGGGGGGGAAAAAATTAAATAATTTGTAACCCCCGAAAAGGAAAAACTTTGGGGGTGTTTTGGGGGGGGTGAGGCCCTAAACCCAAAGCGCCCAGGCAAATTTTTTTTAAAAACCCCGGTTTTTGGGAGTGCGTTTTGGTGCGTTTTGGGAAAGAAAGTAGGCTGGCTAATGAAAACCCAAAAAAATAATGAAATTTTTGTGCAGCAATTAAACTTCCGAAAACTAGAAAACCCCCAAAAGGGAAATTGGGGGAACCGCCCTTTTATGGAATGGGATAATTTTACATCCCCCCCAAAATAATTATCAGATTTAATTTTGGGAGTAGAATGTAAAAAAAAAAGGGAAAAGGCCCGGGTTCAATTTTATATTTTAATTATCAGTCTCAAAATTTTGGTTTAGGGGACCCGAGCGAAGGGGGAAAGTTTCCCTTTTTAAACTACACTGGAGAAAAAAACCCGTTTTTTTTAAAATTCTTTCTTTTTTTCTTTTTTTTTTTGGTTTTTTTTGTGGGGTTTGTAAAAAACGATTTTGGAAAAACCAATCCCAAAAAATTGCGTTTTGAAATTTTTTGGGGGCCCTTTCGAAATCTCGGGAACTTAGAACTGCCAGGGGTTTTTTTAGCGAAATGGGAAAAATTATTTCTCATAAAAATCGCAATTTTAAAAGGGGGGGAATTTTTTTTCTTTTTTTAAAACATTTTTTTTGGGACTTTATAAAAACACCTACAGTTTAAACCCCGAGGGGGGGGGGGGGAAATAAGGGAATTTTTTTAAAAAAACTTTAATTTTATAAATTTGATGTATTGTGTGAAATTTGAGCGGAAAAAAAAAATTTTTCCCCAGGGAATAATCGCAAATTTTACGTTTTTTTTCGTTTTTTTTTAAAATTTTTTCAATTTTTTACACCGAAAATTCGTTTCCGATTGTAACTTTTTTTTCCACAGAACCCAAATTTTTAAATTAATTTATTTTTTCTGGAAAAAATTTTGAGGTATAATCGAAAAATTAAATTTCTCATGAAAAAAAATGGGCCCAATTTTAAATGTTTTTTTTTTTTTTCGTTTAAAAAAAAATACCTCATCCAAAAAGGGCGCCGAAAAAGGCGTTTTGGGGGGAAAAGCTTGATATTTTAAATTTTTTTAAAAAAAATTTGTTATAAATATAGGATTCCAAGAAGGGGGGGGGGGGGGGGAGTGCCCGCCTTGCCCCCCCCGCGGGGGTCCTTGGACCCAAACAAAAACGAACTTTTTGGGAAAGAAAAAAAACTTCCAGCCCGACAAAAAACTGTGGACAAAAAATTTCAGGTTCCAAAAACTAAATAAAACTTTTTATTTTAAATTGTATTTTACCCGAGTAACCGATCCCCGTATTCCTGGAGGACAATGTGTAGGGAACATGCCCAAATGTTTAAAACTGGCTAAAGAAACGAACAAAAAAAACGGCCCCCTGGTACCAAACCTCCAAAAAAAGTAATACGAAGGGGGAAGCAAAAGGAGTCGGGAACCACAAAAAAAACCCGAAAGTGATCTGATTAAATTTTAAAAGCAGCTTTTTTTTTAAAAATTTTGTTCGTTGGAAAAACAGTGTTGATTTTACTGGGGCCCGTTTTGCGAACGCTTTTTTGGTGGTTGAGGGTTTGAGTTTTTTTAAAAAGTTTTTAGAAACCCGGTGGGATCTCTTTATTTCTTCAATTTTCCAGGCCAAAATAAAAAGTAGTACAATTGCTAGGGTTTTTTTGGGGAATAAAAAAATTATCGGGGAAGGCCCGAAGACTTACTTTTTGTACAAAAATTATAGGTGATTGTAGTCAAGTTTTATAGTTACTTTTTAATAATTAAGTTTTTTTTAGGTATATAACCTGTAATTTTGATTGGATTTTGGCTAAAAAAAAAAATTTTTTCCAATTTTTTTTTTTTTTCAAAAGGGGACTACACACCATAATTTTTTAAAAAGTCCATGTACCCAAAAATGAAAAGTTTTTAGCCCCAACCCCTTTGGGCAGAAAATTTGGCCCCAAAAATCAAAGAAAAAAAATCGCATTTAAAAAAAAGGGGGGGGGGAAAAAAAAATCGTAACAAAGAACGATATTCATGAGGGAAAAATTTTCTTCGATTGACCCAAAAAAAGTGGCAGGTCTAAGTTCAGAAATTTTTGAAGGGCCCCCCTCCCAAATTTTTATCAAGATCGCATAAAGCCCTTTACCCGGTTTGAGGCGAACAAACAGACAGAAAAACCCAAAAAAACCCCAAAAAAAAAAACCCCCATTTTTTTTTTTTTTTTGGGGGGGGGGGGGGGGGGGGGGGTCCAAATCTAATTTAAAATCTTCCCCTTTTTCCCTTTTTAAAAAACTCATAGTCCCATAATCTTAAGTATTATAGACAATTTGAAACAAAATTTGCCAAACCCCTTCCCTTTAAAAACGGGCCCCAAACACGTCGTTCGGGTTTCGGCGGAGGAGGACGCGCCCTTTTAATTTGTTGTGAGGGAAAATTGCATTTGCATTTCATGCATAGTTCCCGGGACATTTTAAGACAGTGACACGGTTGATGGTTTGGGACGGGAAATTACAACGAAAAAGTTAAAAAAGTTTTTTGTCATTATAGGGAAACCCCCCAACCCAAAAGGAAAGTAAAGGTTAAATTCGGTTGGGGGGAAAAGCCAAAAACCAGGGGGGGGGGCCTTTGGGACACAGCAAAGGGAAACCAATTTTCCCCCCCCCCCCCCCCCTGTTATGGGGGGGGCCCGGTTTAAAGGTTTAATTTAACAACAACACCCAAAAAACCCCCTAGACCAAATTTTGAAAAATGTTTTTTTGGCGGGACTGTTGTGATTCGAGGTCACTGAAAGGGCAAGTCAAAACGCCCCTTTTTCTCCAAAAAATGCCCCCCCGCCTCTTCCCACCCCCCCCAGCCCTAATGATTTATCAGTTTTATTTCCCTTTTCTTGGGGGCCCCGTAATCTTATCCCAAACACGAAAAACCACATGGCCCCCCACGTCGGACACTTTAAAAACGCTGTCCCAAATTGGAAAAGACGATCGGGTGGCCATTGGGGCGATGGGAATCGAAATTCACAGAGCCAAAAACATTAAGAAATTTGAAACCTTTTTAAAAAAGGCCCAACATTGTTTTCCCCAAAAAATCCCAGTAAGCCTTACCTGGTCACGCGCTGGGGGGGGGGGGGTGGGGGGGGGGTTAATGACGCCTGTGTCCCTTTTTCTGTCGCGAAAGGGGAAAAAGAATTTTAATTTATTTTGGAGTGGGTTTTTTAAATTTTTTTATTTTACGTCGTTGATTCATGCTTTCATTATTTTATAAGCATTTTTAAAATTTTTCATGTATTTTGTTTTCGAAAGCCTACTCGAGGACAAAGATGCGTTTTGACTTTTGAGGGTTATCCCCTTTTTCCCAAACATTGAAAACGGTTTGCAGAGTGGCAAAAACACCAAAGTTCATTGTGGGCTAATTTTTGCGCACTTTACGTTTCGTTGCCCCCTTTCCCGCCTTTCGGTCAATCGGGGGCCGGCACCAAAAACCCAATATTGGTTTCAGCCAGGAAAATTTTTTAGATCATGGTTTCAGCATGTTTGACGGGTTTCAATTGGAAAAACTTTGGGAATATTTCTACGGGGAATTTAGAAAAAAGATGCTATTTAACTAAAACACCTCATTCCCTCAATCGAATTGTTAACATTAGCGTTTGGGGAATTTTAGATGCTTTTAGATTTTTATACTACCCGGGCATAAATAAACATAAAACCCTTTTATTTTTGGGCAATGTAAAATATTATCGTATTTAGGCCCAAAAAAGCCTCTGAAAAAAAACCCTTTAATCATTAAAAAATTTTTTATTTAGGAAATTTTCCCACAAAGAAATTTGAAAACGGTCGGGGGGTTTATTTCCGAAAAATAACTTTTTAGGCCTTTAGAGATGTTTTTTAGATGCCCAAACCCACTGGCGGAGGAAATTTGGGAAAATTTGGAAAAACAAAATCAAAAAGTTGAAAGTGTTATATTCGTAAGGCCCTATGTAACAAATTACAAAAAAAACCAAACTATCTAAAAAACTTGAAGAAATGGGTTTTTTTTGGATAAAAAAAAACTGTGTGTGTGTTGTTTTTGGGGCTAGGTTAGGGTAGTAAATCTGCGGCCTGCACAGGGCAACTGCCTACCGCTTTTAATAAACACCATGCTAACTCTTTAATAAAGGTTTTTCTCACCCCCCGGGCGGGGTTTATCGCGAGATTTTAAATTTCAAATTAAAAACGGCCGGATCGTTAAAAACCTACCCAAACGAAAAGGTTTTCGGTTTGCATTTTATCCGGGGGAAAAAGCTAAAAAAATTTTTAGAAAGGGCCCTTCGCCCCGGGGAACCCGGGGTTTCCGGGGAGCTTAGGGGGGAAAGCTAAAACGCTTAAAAAAAAAAAGGGCAGCGCGGGCTAAAAGAAAAAACTTAACTATTTCTTCTTTGGTCGGGTATTTTTTGCGCAACTTACTTCTAAAAATGGGGTATTCAAGTATAAACTCTCATTTGGGGGCTCCTTGTCGATAAAAAAATTAAAACGTTCTAATAACGTTTACCCCTATAAAAGTCGCATCCCAACCCTTTTTAAAATTTTTTGGGCCAATTTATGGCCCGTATTTTTTTCCCGCTTTGGTGGTCTGGAAAAATGAATTCACCCCCAGAAACGGCCATTGTTGGGGATTCCCCATTTTCCCCCTTTTCAGTAAATTATTCTACGTCCCAAAACACATAAAATTTTTTGTTTTTTTGTTTAAAAAAGTAAAGGGGACTTTAAAAAAAATTTAAAAAAACTTTTTTCAATGATTTATCAATTTAGGGGGGTGATGAGGTTTTTCGGTTTTTTAACCTCCTTTCCTTTTTGTTTTTGGAAAAAATCTTTTCTTTTATTGACGAATTTAAAAAGAAATTCAATCTCTCGATTTTGCCCCAAAAAATTTAAAGGTTTCTTACGAAAATGTAAATATTATACTATTTTTGATAAAAACCTTGGGTGAAGTTACAAAAAAAAGCCCCTAAAAAGAATATATGTTTCCAAAAACTGTCAAAAAAAAAACAAAATTCAAAATGTTTTTAAGTTATTTTCAGCCTAGGGGTTTTTCGACAAACGATATAAAAAAACAAAAAATGGGATAAATACTAAAAAAATAAAACTTCCCTTTAATGTCACTTGTAGCAAGTCACTTTGAGATCAAGATTATGTCAAAAAAATTTTAGAAAGAATGTGTTTTGGATTTACTGCGCCTAAAACTTACTTCCCCAACAAGTTGGGGTTACACTTATTACTGGTTACTGGTTATTATTATTATTATTTATTATTTATTATTATTATTATTATTTTTATTTATTATTAGGGCTGTGCGAGTCTCAAAACTTTTCGAGATTCGAGCGAGATTAAAGTGCTGCTCGAATCCGCTCGATCTCGAGATCATACTGCTCGGAAAAAAAACGAGTCTCGCTCGATCTCGATCTCAAAATTGCTCGAAAAATCTAGTCTTGAGATATTTCCTTTCACGGACCACGGTGGTCGTAATTATGCGGGCCCTTTGGGTTTATGCGACGTGGTAAAGTAATATTTATTCCCCGATTTTTGCGTAATAATTTCATATTGCCATGCCACATTGCCGAAAAATCTCTAGGCCTAGATGAGTAGGCCAATGGCTATAGGCCTGGGCCCCTGAGTCCCGGTTCCATTCCGTGATCGGAGCTTTGATAAACCCGAAGATCGGAGGCCTAGGGCCCTACTAGCAAATGACGCATAAAATAGGCTTCACTTTAAAACACTTTCCTCTACAGAACGAAAGCTAGGCTAGGTACTTCTAGCACTAGCATACACCCAATAAATGACAACAAGACATCCATTTTACATTTTATTTTAGGCCTAGACGAAAATTTCACAAATTCGTGCCAATGCGCATGCGTCTGTCGACGGCACACAGATCGCGAATTTTGACTGGTCACTGGTAGCGCACTCTATCGTGCAAAGCTACTGAACTGAACCCGTGATTTGTGAAGTTGGCGGTAGAGAGCAGAGAGCACTTTATCGACTCGTTATCGACTCCAACGGAGAAACTACTTTATGGGTTTTCTTACGACATTCATTAAAGGACCCTTTGATTAAAGGGGGGTATTACACTGAGGCCGCTGTAGGTGTTGTTACTTATTATTTTCACTACCAAATTAATGTGATTAAACTAAAAAAGTTAGAAACAAAAATTATATTTCGTTCAACATGTAGCCTAGGCCTAAGCCTAGGACCTCTGAGATAGGCTAGGGCTAGGCCTACCCCACGCCTGCCCTGGGCCCATAGGTCCTAAGCACTGAACTGAGAAATGTTTGCTTTTTAAATATTATTTTTAAGTAGGGCCCTATTTTACTTTTTAAAGCCGCTTAGGCCTAATTATTTTGTGATAGGTGATTCTTTCTTTGGGGTCCTACAACAGGCCTAAGCCGGCTAATTCAGTGCGCTCGATCGCGCTCGCCCTCGCTTGATCTCGGATCTCGCTCGATCTCGAATCTCGCTTGAGTTTCAAGATTTTTTTCAAATTCTCGCTCGATCTCGCTCAACTTAAAAAAAAATGCTCGCCCCAGCCCTAATTATTATTATTAATTATTTTTATTATATTATTATTATTATTATTATTATTATTATTTTTATAGATCACGTGTGTAAAAAATAATTTTTTTTGGGGTTTTAGCCCCTTTAAAAACTGTCCACCACTTTCAGGGTTTCTCCTCCAATATTTATCTGTGCTTGATATTCCCTGTGCCCCCTTTCCCCGGCATGGGTTACAACCTCACTCTTTACAACACTTATTTTCATACCTGCTTCTTCTATGTTCTATTTCACAAGTCTGTATATCTTTGGAGTACCTCCTCATGCTCGGACCATGCCACCAAGTCATTGGCAAACAACATAACCTCCACATCTTCCATTGCCTCCATCTTTACCTTGCTGTGGATGTGTTACAAGTTTATGCTTGATCTGACAATAGTTTAAATGGTGCAAAACTGCCAACCTCGCATACAGAATATGGCCGGTCCACGGCCTACAAGATAATTATGAAATCAGTGTAGCCACCACTGACATCTCCCTTACAATATAAAGATTACTATGAGTTTTGAGTATTTAGTATATGAATTACAAATTGAAGATGCTGATTACCCTATGTTTACCTGGGGACCAAAGTGTTCGTCCGTAAACAAATTAGATACATATACAGATAAAGATTAAAGTTTAAATAATTGTTCCGTTGCATTAATATTAATCGAGTACACAGAATAACTTACGAGTAATTGAGTTTGTTTTTTGATTAATAACTGAAAGATAGACTCACTGAATTTATTGCATAGTTTGATGGATTTAACATGAGTTAGTCTGACAACTTTACCGGCACTTCATGCTCTACCGGGACCGGTCTTGTATGGACTCGGAGCTCCTGGGCTTTCTGGGGGCGACACGGAACTTGGGGGCTTGGTCCTTTCCCAGCAAGGGTCTACCCGCAGCCAAATTGGTAGGTCTACTTCTCTCGCGACTGTAGCATCTGTAGGCTTAACCGTGTTAGTTTGTTCCGGCGTCTCTCGTAGAAATACCCGGTTCCGGCGGGTAGAGTTTATCGTTGGCTTTGACCACGTTATGATCGGGAAGAAGTTTCTCTGGGACTACTCCTTGGGCCATCTCGGGTCTTGCCACTCTGGGTGGGTCTCAGACGTATTCCTGGCTACTTCCAGGTCAGGGTTATTCTTTGGATCGGACGTCAAAGGATTGCTTCATCTTCTGCTTTCGAAGATTTATCTTCCCCTGCACTCCATCTTCAACTTTAGGGTATAGTAGTTTGTTGGTAATTGGCATTAACGTTCGCGTTCTGCGGGACATGAGACGTTGTACTGGACTGGAGGCCCATATTTTGGGTTTGGGAGTTTTTCTCCAGTCAAGAATGGCCTTTCCATGGGTCGGTGTCATCTGTTTAGTTTTCTTCAAGATCTTCTTAGCAATCTTCACTGGCGCTTCCACTTACCGTTTGACTGGCTGTGTCAAAGGTGAGATGGTTGCATGTTCAAACTCCCATTCGGAGGCAAATTTCTTAAACAAAGAACTCACAAATGGGGTGTCATTGTCTGTGACAAGTATCTCAGGTATACCGTGTCGCCCTGAAGTTTTTTTAGCTACATCGATGAGAGTTTGCGATTGGGTGTTCTCTAACTTGTAAAGTTCCCAGGAAATCCGAGTAATAGTCGCCCCGTGACCAAATAGAGCTCTTCTTTAATGTGAAAAGTGTCCATCGCGACTCCGTTTCCAAGGCAATTTTGGGAAAGTAGCATGTGTTTGCATCGTTTGTTTTTTTAAATTGTCAGCAAAACTCATTACAAGTACTGCATTGCTTAACCTTTCTTGATTTCTTGCGACATCTGAGGCCAATAGACGGTATCTTTAGCCTTTCGTAGACACGCTTCTGGTCCGAGTAAATGGAGTGAATTCTTTTTAACATCTCTGGGCCGCAATTAGCTTCGGAATGATAATCCTGCATCCTCTGAAGACAACTCCGTTCTGCACACTAAGTTCTTCACGGTGGGTTCCAATAGTCGCGGATGATAATTGGAGCTTGGTCACGTGTTTGAGGGCCATCCTGTCATGATCACAGTTGTGAGAGTTGGAGAGCTTCGTCTTGAGCTGTAACATTGGATTTGCCGCAGTCGTTCCTTTGGACATTGAGATGCTCTGTTTATGTTGATCTGCTCAAACTCGCTGTAGACTTCTTGTTCGCGGTTCAGAGTAAAAATGAGATATGGGGTTTTCTCTCGAAGGGTTTGTTATCGGAAGGTAGGATCGAGAAAGTAAGTCGGCTATGTACATTTCCTTGCCGGTTTGTACTGAACTTGAAGGTCGTACCTTTGTAGACGTCCTAAATAGCATTTCGTGAAGTCGGGTTTTTGGGGCTGTGACGAGAAAGGGTTTTTTGAAGATAACCTCCAAGGGCTTGTGGGTCTGATTCAAAAAAAAACCCCTTGTTTGCCACATATGTATTGATCAAACTTCTCACAGGAGAAAACTATCGCTAAACACTCTTTTTCAATCTGTGCATAACGTTTTTTCGGGCTTGTGGACAATGCCCTGGATTTCAAATGCGATTGGGCTGTCCATCTTGCATGATTACAGCGCCAAAATCAACCCGAACTAGCATCACACTGTATTGTGACTGGGCGTTCTACAAATTTAGTATTTAGAAACAGGGGTGGTTGTTGCCAGCTGAATTATTGGTTGGAAACGCTGATTCTTGTTGAGATTGCCACTCCCAGATTTTTGTCCTTGCACTTAAGACGTCGAAGTGGTTCACAAATCGTTGACAGCTGCGGCAGAAGAAAACTTCGTCAAGTACGTGATAAAGCCAATAAAATCGTTGTACTTCTTGTGCATTTGTAGGTCTAGACATTTGTGCAACCCGGGAGCAATCTTCGCAGGATCTGGTTGAGACCTTTGTTCGTAAGCAAATGACCCAAAGTAGGCGACTTCTTCCATTTTGATCGCATTTTTCTTTATTGAGCTTGAGGTTGGTCGCTCGGCACCGCTTAAGAGGCAATAGACGTTTTTCTCATGATCGATCTGGGCTTCAAACTGTCGTTTTCCTACTCCATATACCACTATGTCATCTGCTATGACAAGTATGCCCGGTAGGTCATTGAGGATGTCATGTAGTCTTCGCTGATACTCTTCCGGAGCCGGCGATACGCCGAAGGCAAACGGAGCCATTTTATAGCGTCCGAAAGGTTTTGGCGAAGGTGGTTAGTTGCCTGCTCTCTTTATCCCGCAATATTTGCCAAAAACCGTCTTTGCATCAAAAATAGAAAAAACTTTTGCATTCGACAAATGAGGCAACATTTCTTCAAGTTTGGGCAAATGGTATTGAGGTCGCTGCAGGGCTGCATTCAACTCAGGCGGGGGGGCTATACATATTCTGAGCTTCTTCCCTCGCTTACCACTATCATGTTACTCACCCATTGGCTGGGCTCAGTCTCTGGTGCGATGATGTTGTTGCCTCTAACTCCTTAAGTTTCTGACGCAGCTCCTCTTTCAGTGAAAGGGTACTCGCCCGGCCATATGCTTTTGCTGGACGAGCTTCAGGGTCAAAATGATAAATGAAGTTTCTCCTGAAGGCAAACCTAGTCCCTCAAAACGTCGCATAACGGTAGTACTCGATCTTTAAGAGAGGTCTCGGGCTTCGTACTGAAATTTCAAACGCGCACCCGGTCAGCTTTGATTTCAACTAGGCCTAGAGCCTGACATGTATCCGCTGATAACAGTGGGGCCCCTGTTTTAAGTCAACTATTTGGAAAAATGAATTTTCCTTTGTGAGTTTTGTAGTTGGCACAAATATGTTTGCTTTGCCACAAGGCTGCAATATTTCACCTCCATAACATCTTAATTTGTTTGTGCTGTGATGGGATCTTTGGATTTTTGGCTGTTAGCTTTTTTAAAATCTTCTAGGCTGATAACATGCACGAGGCTCCTGTGTCTAGTTGGCATTTTATGGTTGCATGCTTTGTTAGAGCCTACTTTCAACTTCAGTTGACTAAAAGTCGTTTCCCTAAATCATTAATAGTGCCAATGTTGTAACACACTGTCATTATCTTCGCTTTCTGTGTCAACAGCATTAACAGTTTTGCTCTTGCCAGAAGACCCTACACACTTGACTGAAGTGTTTAGCTTTCCACATTTTCCCACACGTTTACTGATGTGGACAGTCTTCTCTGTCCTAGGCATGGTTTCCCCCCCACAATATTTACAAGTTTAGGGCTAGGCCCAGGCTTACCTTTGTTTTTTGTAGGGCCTTGTGTTGTCTTTGTGAAATGTACAACTTTCCAGTTCTGATGCATTGCATTGATTGTACTTAGCTGTTTGTTGGTCATTTCACTTGACAAAGACATGTTGATTGCACGTTGTAGGGTGAGCTTGCTATCCCCAAAAGTTTTTTTTTGAATTTCACTGTCCCGAATGCCTAGCCCCCATTCGATCTGTAGAATTCTTCCACAGCACACCAAAATGCACACGTTTCTGCTAGTTCCGAAGACGGCCCCTACATATTCATGATTAGACTCGCTCGGTCCCTGACATGCAGAACCAAACACAAAACGTTTCAAATGTGGTGTTCAGTTAGGGGTGAAATATGCTTGGAGGGCAAACCAGGATTTTGGCAACAGTGTTGCACTGTTCTGTTGTCAGTTTGAGTTTCTGGAACACACGCAGGCACTCTTTTCCATCACTGCTAACAGGGTTTCACACTGGAGTCATTCCCTTTCTTGTTAAGTTCAGTTGCCACTGCAAAATTTTCGAAACAAAACCTAAAGAATTTCCAGTTTTCCTGGACGTTGCCGGCCGTGCACATTGCGTGGGCGTTGGCACCCTTTTTTGCTGTAGCCATAGTGCTTGATTTTTCCTTAATAACTGTGTGAAATGTTAGGAATTAGGGTTAAAAACTATGTACCCCTCTGATCACCATGTTAACAAGTTTATGCTTGATTGACAAAATAGTTTTTTGGTGCGAACTGCCAACCTCTGCATACAGAATATGGCCGGTCACGGCCTACAAGATAATTATGAAATCAGGTGTAGCCACCATTTGACAGGATGTCATCCATCAACTATTATGAATAACAGAGGTGACAACACACTTCCCTGCCATAGCCCTGTTGTTATTTGGAACCACCCTGAAAATCCAAATTGTGTTTTGACACAGCTTTCACAAACTTCATACATACTTTTAAGACTATTTCACAGTGGTGAAAAGAAAGACGAGTGGTCGGATGCAGGTAAAGCAGAAGTCTTTTCGATTTACGAGTGCGAGTAAACCAGATACCTTTTCGGCCGACATTCTTCCGGTGAGGGGAAACGTCTGTCTGGCCTCACCCCAAAACCCCTAGCCAGCTACCATTCAGGTGAAAAAGCTTGCTATTCAATAAGACCAGTGGACGGGGAGTAGCTCACAGACCCTCATTTTCCCACACTTACAATGACATTTGTAAAAGGGTTCTGTTTTTTGCAAAAATTCGCGAGTAAAAAAAAAATCATTTTGGGTATCTCACGGATTTTTCTCACTTTTGTTTCTAAATAAAAATATTTTTTGGAAAAACTATAAATAAAAATTTTAAGATTTAAAGCACAGCCAGATGGCCTTGCAAAATTAAAAATATTTTACATAAATCAACTGTAAAGTACCGTCTTTTAAATCAAAAATTTGGGTAAAAGTAATTAAGACCAGTAGGCAGTGACTTTTAAAATGTTAAATGATTCTAGTAGGCAGTGTTTCTTAAAATGTATAAAAGGTTTAAGTAGGCAGTGTTTTAGATTTTGTTTTTTAAACCTATAGGGGGTAGACGGATAGCTCGGCAATTTTCGTGAACCGACCGCGGCCAAGTTTCCAAAACTAATCGGGAAAAACATTGAAGATGGTGAACTCTTGGCTGCGTTTGGCTGTACGTAAAAAGAGCGGGGGAAAAATGTGGTTTTTCTTTCCACGGTTAAAATTTTTACTCAATTCTTTTTTTATAAGTATCACTATTGCCCTAGAAAATTTGGTATATGTTATTTTTCAATAAAGCCTATTTTTTAAACCAAAATGTGCTTTTAAGTAAACATAGTCCTGAGAGGACTGACCTGTCATGACTTATGCCTTACTTTACTGGTATTTAATGGCTCTTGAAGGTGATTTGGTGCATTAGAGTGGTGGTTACATGCTGGTAGGGTATTTGTAATTTAAGAACATCCTACTGTTTATGAGGAATATTCAAATTAAGGTGAGAAATGTTACATTATGACTATGGTATATTTCCCGTCATACATTTGATATATTAATGATGTGAATAAGAAGTAATAAAAAATGTTATATTTATGCAGTGATTGTTGTCTTATCATTTTTAACAGCTTACTATTGTACATGCAAAATATCATTCCATATCCATTTGCATTGTTATGTTGTGAACTTTAACATGCCTAAATCCAAAATGTTTGCTCTTAGGCCTCAATAAAGTGATATGGAATTATATTGAGCATGTCTGTAGCAGTCTTTTTTAAAAATTTGATAAATACTATTCGAGTTTGTTGTGTTATAATAATTATTCATACATCATCCCCACAACTTTTTTCATAAATCATAATAATCATTAATGTAATCCTTTTAAGAAAAGTGCACCTTTATCAAATATCCCTTCAAAAAGTGCGGACAACATTTTCTTTACAGAATACAGAGCTATTGTTGAAGCTCTACAAAATCCAAATAATAACAAGAGTGATTTGGAAATGGGGCTAACCAAAGTATCTATCCTCTCTCCCCCCCTCCCCCCCCCCCCCTCCCAAACCTTTTCCTTAACAATCATCTTCACTTGCAGGCCTACAATTTGCACCTTTTTACTGAATATCTTTTCAAAAAGTGCAGAGCCATGTTCTTTACAGAACTATTATTTGTAGGCCCTACTAAAACCAAACTATAACTGAGTGATTTTGGAAATGGGAACATCTGATGCACCCCTACTCCCTCCCAATCATTTTCCTCAACAAACAACATCACTTGCATAATAGGCCTACAATTTGCATCTTTACCGAATATATTAAGTGTTAACATTCCATTCTAATATTGCTTGATTCATTCAACCATTCTTCGTCACCCCATTTGTAAAGGGTTCCATATTGTCATCTTGGGTTTTCGATAGATTTTGTATTTTTAAGACTACCTGTTTGTAGGCCTGTTCGATTTCTTCTTCAGAAAAATATTAATGTTAAATGTTTATTAACCAATGTGACCACACATTTATTGCAGTGGTTGTCATGTTTGAGATGTCATAAAAATGATAATAACACAATGTTCAATCCAATTTCCAAATACGCTCACGCAATGCCATAGTACAATAAAAATACAATCCCTATAGTAAAATGCCTATTTTAGTATGGGTAAATATACAATCTAAAAACCTTAAAACAATAATATTTCCCGTAAATCAAAACATGTAGTAGACATGGGGTTTTGTAATGTTGGGGTTCGATGGTGTTTTAAATGTGGCATATTCCCGACAAACACATAGAATTAAAATTTCTTTCGGAATAAGGATAAAATAAATTATAAACTTATATGACGTGGTGTCCCAACAAATAAATATGCATAATGCATTGTTTTTAAACATCACATTCTCGAAAGTATTAAGAGATTCACTACTTCTAGTACGCGAAATTACTGTATGTTTAAATGGCATTACGCGCTTCTTGCCCAGACCGGCTTCCGAGAATCGCTCCCTCTCTCTCACTCTCTTTGTTCTCAGCTCGGCTTCAACCGCTGCAACGGCAGGTATACGCGCGCGTCTGTCTACCCTCTATATGGTCTAAAAGTTTGTTTACATTTATAACCCAAATTTCAGAAGGCTGTAATTTTCACTTATGGTAAAATAATTATATTATTTAAAGTTTTAATAATGTTCTGATAATGATTATTAAAGGTAAATACAGCAAATTTAAATTTATAAAAAAATAAGTAAATTTTAAAAAGTGTTTTATGTGATGTGTAAAAAAGATACAAAAATCTAGAACTTTGAAACAATGAATTTGACCAGGAACAGAATGGCCATCTTTGATGCTACTTGAATCGAGTTAGGTCAAGGAGTTTTTGCTCTAGTAAAGAAAGCAGAAGTGATTCTTTTTAAAACTAATTTCAATTATAAGTTTATGTGTCTGCAACTTGGCACCTAAAATATACTTTTAAGAAGTTTTCAAGAGAAGAGAAGTAAGAAGATTAGAAGTATAAGGACTCACAAGAGAAGACTACAGAGGGGTGAAAAATCATACTCAAACACAACAGCCAAAGAAGGGCGTATGATATAAACTTTTAATGTCCAATGTGGTCGTTATCAAGCAGATCAATTTCACAAAATAATTGCTGTAGTATTATTACTTGGTTTAAAAATAATGTCTAATTATGTGTTAATTTGTATGCCAAGTGTGTTGCTCATTGACTGTGTAGGCTAGCCGAGGTGGAGAGTTTTAATATATAGTAGCCTTGTACAGGGTAGCACGGTGTAGCTTTAAACATTTGGCAGCCCAACGTTAGTGGTCTTACTGAAGATAATGTCACGCAGAGATTAGGGGTCTCAATTACACACTTGGCTACAAATAAACCTAGGCTTTGGAATAATGCTAGTCAAAGTGAAGGTGTTGCTATTGATGAAATAGAGCTGGGGTTGCAAATTTTTTTCTCAAGATTTAGGGGGGGACAGAATTGGGACAGATGGATAGTGGTTTAGATAGGCACTTGGCAACCGATATGACTAGCACTTCGACGAAGGAAGTTTGGTGATGAGTCCAAAAATTTGAGTTTTTTAATGAGTACGTTGTTGAATAAAATGAGTACCATGGAAAATAGCATGAAAAGTGAAATGAGTACCATGGAAAATAGCTTGGAAAATAAATGGGTAACATGGAAAATAGCATGAAAAATGAAGTGGGCAAGATTATGGACGAGAAACTAAGGTTGTTAAACATGAAATCGATAAGGTAAATCAACGAAGGATGTCATCCAAAATGGATTAGAAGGAAAAATATGACAGACTTTTCTACACCTTAGAAAAACAATTCATAGATGTGAAGCTAAAAGTAACTGAAGATGTGGAGGACATTGAAGCCAAAGTAGGGGGTGCTATGGAATTGATAAGGGTATCCATGTCATGTTTGATGATAATGGCAAGAATTAGAGGAAGTTAAAAAAGAAGTCTCAAAAGTAGAAGAAAAGCGAGAATTAGATGATAAAAACTTTCAAGCAACTTGCAATGGTCAGGAAAATACTATTCTAACCAATCCCAAGAAGAGGGAAAACAACTATTCTAACCAATACAAAGCAGTTGGAAAATTCTTTTTCTAACCAATACAAAAAAGATTCAAGATTTGGAAACTCAAGGGGTAACAGGCGTTACGGGAACTACCGTTTATGCAAACGATAGCGGTGTAGGGGGACCAACTACTTAGAGAGGGCATAAATATTCATGGGAGATGGAGGTATTCTCCCATTGAATTTCTAAACTTGTTAGAAAGCCGATTCAAGAACTATTCGGTAAATAACAACAGGAGGTTGGCGTTCACTCTACAATGCTTGAAGGGTCAATGCATACCATGGATGCTGGGAAAGGGAGTTTGAATTCCCTTTTGAAGATTTTAAAGAAAAATTCATTAATCATTTTTGGGGAGACAACGCTCAAGATGTTCTCATGAAACACATATATAGTGCATCCTACGAAGGTGGTAAACAGGGATTACCATCAGTATACTTCAAACGTTTGTTGCGTCATAATGGATATCTCAGTTGCCCAATACCACAAAAAACGATGGTAAAACAACTGCTCAAACATTTTCCTAGGGAAAAAATTCGTGTCCATTCATTCATATAGACAACGATGCCACAAAAATCGTAAATTTTTTTGGAAAGATTAGAAAGTGACAGACTGATTTGGTTACCTAGTCAAAATAGGAACTATGAAAAACACCTACTACCACAACTTTGCAAACAAATGCCAACAATGATAGATCCCAACATCGACTAACTAACTTCAATTCAAGACCAGTCAATAATCAGAACTGGCGATCTCAAGGTAACGAACAAGCACATCCTAATAACAAAAACTTGGTGCCATTACATTCCGCCCGGGGAAAACTAGATAGGGTTGGGAATGTCGGCGGTTCTCCTTTACCTACTTGTTCTCTTACCGCTAATTCAATTTTTACCAAACCAAAAGAGTTTTTGATGGAAGAAGAAAAAGTAAATGGAACACACAACCACAATATATGCCCAAAATTAAAAGTAACAATTAATGGCATTGAACTTACTGCATTATTGGATTCAGGTAGTGAAGTATCGTGTATGTCAGAAACAGTGTATGAATTGTTGGTCAAGGAATCAGATTCGGTTGTGTCATTACCTGTGGTTGGAGTCACGATTCTTGGAGCTACTAGTAAGCGTAGTAAACGAGTCACAAAACAAGTTTATATGACACTCAAATCGGGGGATATTTCTTGTGAGACTATATTCTTGGTAGTTCAAGATTTAGTTTGTGATGTAATTCTGGTTTTGATTGGGTTGGTGGATAATGTAGTCAAGATTGATTTTTCTTCACACAATATTTCTGTAAATGGGCAAATGGTAGATCATAAACTTTTGGATATTAATTTAGAATATAATAGAGAGGGTAAAACTATTGAATGGGAAAATACGGAACAGAGTTGTGATAGTTTTGGCATCAAGATAGATCATATCCATCCGTTTACAACTGAGGAAGACAAGGGAGTTCTGACAGTAGATGAAATCAAAGATTTTGTTTCTGAACAGAGTGGTTTGGATGTCAAGCAAAAAGATCAGTTACAAACTCTTTTTTTAGAATATCAACTTTTATTCTCTGACCGACCGGGTTTAGTGGGGCAATTATCAACACCATATCAAGATACAAGAGGGAGGTTACTTTTTTGAAAAAATTATCCAGTTCCTTTTGCTTATGGGGAAGAAGTTGAAAAACAATTGGAAAAAATGTTGCGACATGGTATTATAGAAGAAGCTACTAGCCATACATCAATCCTTTGGTTGTAGTCATCAAGAAGAACAAGCGGGTGAGATTATGTTTGGATGCACGACAACTAAATAAGATGTTAATACCGGAACATGAAAGTCCAGATCCACCAGAAACTATTCTACAAAGCTTTTCAGATTTTTCATGGTTATCCACAATCGATTTAGTTGCACCCTACTGGCAGATTCCACTCTCTCGGGAAAGTCGTAAGTTGTGGCTTTCAAATATAACCAGAAAGTTTACCAGTTCAAGGTTCTTCCATTTGGGCTGAGTACTTCAGTTGCAGCTTTTACTCGTTGTAATTAACCATGTATTGGGAAAGACTTAAGAGATTTCCTAAAAACCCTTTATTGATGATTTTTTGGTAGTTTCAAAGACATTCGAGGAACATCGATTCATCTCAAGGCTGAAATTCCCAACGACTGTCTTCAAAACAAATAAAGGGACAATTAACTTGTACAAATGTATCTTCCCTGCGGGGAATAAGGTACCTTTTTTAGGGCATAGCCTAACAAACACAGGATTATCTCCAGATCCAGGGAAAACTATTACTGATCAAGAATTGGGCCAAAAACACCTCAAAATACAAGAACAACTCAAGCGTTCCTAGGTCTGTTAGTTACTACAGGCGTTTTAGTAATTCTATGCACAAGCTACATGCATGTTTACAAACTCTACTCAAGAAAGTAGTAATGGAAGTGGACAAAAAGGGGGGGGGGTGTAAGCTGGCTTTTCAAAATATTAAAACCTTGTTCTTAACCGGTTCATTTGGATTTCCCACTATAAAAAAACCGTTCTTCTTGCATGGTGATGCAAGTGAAAAGGTCGGAGCTCAACTTTACCAATGGATACCAATAATGATTTGCAAGGTTTCATGGCATCAAGAGTTGCATGGAGGGGAAGTCATTACGTTCCGAAAAGGAATTGCTATCCTAGTTTGGTCACTTCTGAATTTCGTATCTTATTCTTGGAACGATCTAACGATAATCACGGACACAAGGGCCTACATTCTTATTACAATGCAATTGTGTCGGCGCCTGACTCGAGGGGATATTGTTTTTGCAGGAGTTTCAATTAATTGATTCATTGTTCGGGGAAAGGGCAAAAACTGTTGTGAACGATAGTCGATTTTGTGTAAAAGCTGATGGTCTATGGTGAGGTTCACAGGCACCAATAATGTTGTTATTGCAAAACTATACAGGTTGATCCAGTTTTAAAACTTAATTTCACAGTAACAGAACACAAAACAAGATGACATTTGGGCCAGATCGGGGTTGATATAGGCGCGGGATAATTCTCAAGGGGAAAACTAAAAATATGCACAACATTTGTTCTTAAAAGACAACATCCGTGGGAATGTGGGGTTATGTGTTCCGACAGTACCCTCTTCAGAGTTAATAATGAGCATATGTGGAAATGGGCATTTTGGGGCAAAAAAATGCTTAGTAATTTTGCAAGAAAATTTCCATTTCAATAATATGGCTCGGTTGACTAGAAAATTAATTTTCTTGTTGTGATCTCTGTTCAACGTACTAAACACCCTAACAAGATTTACATGGTTTACAAACCGATTCTCCCTCCCAAATATTGACCATTTTGGTATTTACTGATATCTATGCCCTTACCAACTGGAAGTGGAGGGGTTAAATATGTATTGGTATTTATTGATGTGTTTTCCAAACTTGTCTCGCTCTTTACCATGGTTCGACAAACGGCAACAGCAGTCTCGAAAAAAGTAAATATATATTTTCGATACTGTACAGGTCCCCTCTTGCCATATTATCGGATCACGGAACACAATACACATCAAATGAGTGGAATCAAACGCTGGGAAAATTCGAGGAGTTAGACCCTACATGACATCAATTAGACACCCTCAATCAAATCCTGCTGAACGGGTGATGAGGAACTGGGAAGGATTTTAGAGCGTATTGTTCGACCAAACATTCAACTTGGGTAAAGTGGGTTCCCCGCAACTGGAAGAATGGTTAAATCTACGTATCACGAAGGCACTGGATTCTCGCCATATGAACTACATTTTGGACAAAAGTTCACACCAAAGATATTGAAGTCGGTTAAGTTTCCGAACCCAGATGGCAGGAAACACCTCAAGATACTAAGATAATCATGGCTAGGGAGAAATTGAAATTCAATGGACAAAACAGAAAACAAAACATGAAGAAAAGTTTTTAAAAAACCATTTTTAAAGAAGGTGACAAAGTACTGTTAAAATCACTTCACATATCCAATCTGTTAGCCAAAGAGACAAAGAAATTCTTCCATATCTTCGAAGGACCGTTCACGGTAAAATCAGTGGCCGGAGATAATGCTTTCGAGCTTGAGACGGAAATGGGCGATGTAAAGGTGTGTTTAATATCATTAATCTTAAGGAATACAAGTCCCTTAATTGATGGTCCTCGTGTAGAATGGTCAGTTTGAAGGGGTTGTCAGTTGAAGGGGTGGTTGACTGATTTGATGATTAACTATGGTTGATGTACATTTCTTGGTACATTTTTTGTTCTTGGTAGGTCAGTTTGAAAGGTTTTTCATTTTGAAGAAGTCATTTGTTGAGGGGCATTAGTAATTCCTAAACCCAAAATAAGGTTTAAAATCTTTTCTTTATTGGTCAATTTTTAAGGGGTTGTCAATCTTGTCTTCAATTTGCTGGTTTGACTACTTTTTGATGGTATGATAGTTCTTCTGTGGGATGATAGATTTGGGGAAAAGTTTATTGTGGAGTGGAAAATGAATAAATAGACATTTTCATAAAGATTCTTGGAAATTGGTGTTGCTGAAGTTGATAAATACTGTTATAAATGTGCCATAGCCCGCTCAAATTTAAATCTAGGGCCTTATGCCAGTGCCACCTGGGGCTAGATGTATGAACTACAAACAGGAAATAAAATCTTTTTACCCACAGTGCACCCTTTTCTTCCTGGGTTTTTCATCCTGTCACAAAAGTCTGTGTGCTAGGCCTAGCCTATTAGTGTTTATCTATCTTTAAATATCAATAAATCCACTTTAATCTTTCAATGTCAACGTTATTTTATAACAGGTTATGTGCCCAGATATTTCTAAATTGATATTGCTTAATCTAGCGAAAAGTAAAAGATAACCTAAAAATAACCTACAAAAACTGTTACGTTATTAGAGCACATGGCGGCTAACCTAGGCCCTCTCAACCAGAGAGACTGGAGGGCGCTAGCAACTATAATACATGGAAATTTGGCATGAGAATGCAATTAGTCCGTGATAAGTTGTGGAAAGCAATCGACCCAGGTGAATTTGATCTAGGTTGAAACCAATCTGAATATAGACCAGCGTGCACTTGCCACTCTAAGCCTAGGGCTGAAGCCTCATCTCTACATACATGTAAGTACATGTAAAACCCGCCCGTGAAGCATGGCTTAAATTAGAAGCAGCCTTTGAAACAGAGGCCTAGTAAGGGAAAAATTTACTTACGCCGTGAACTTAATGGCATCAAGTTCCAACACTGCAAAAATATGGAGGACTATCTGAACAAGATGTTGGCTGTTGCTCAACAGCTCAGTTCGATTGATGCCCGCAGTGACCGATGATGACTGGCAATAATAATACTATCCAAATTGCCAGACTCATTCGACCCCACTTTTAATTGCACTTGAAATTGTGGTCAGGAACTGAACGCCGACGTCGTCCGAGCTAATTTCTACAGGAAGAAACGAGACGTCAAACGAGGTGAGTCCATTCCTGATGAATCTTGCTCTAGCAACAAAGCCTAGTATCAAGAAGTTTTTAAAAGCTTTAACTGTGGTAAAGCTGGACATTTCGCTAAAGATTGCAAGTCACGATCAAAACAAGGGCCTAAAGGTGACAAGCAAGACAAAAAAAAGGATAGGTCTAAGCTACAGTTCTTTGGACAAAAGGTAATCGAAATGTAAAACAAGCTGAAGACTTTGGGGCGTTGACTCAGGGGGGACCAAGCACATGTCAAAATAAAATTGAATGGTTTGACGCAATCCAAGAAGGTCAAGCAACTTCATTATGTATGGCCGATGGTACGACCGCTCCATCTACGGGAAATGGTAATGTTGCTCTAACCATTTCGGTTTTAAAGGATCAAAACGAGAAGCATCAATAAAGGACGTGCTGTATGCTCCATCGCTCAAAAAATAATCTTTTTTCAGTGGCTAAACTCACAGATAAAGACTACAAGGTTGTTTTACAAAACATAACTGCCAGATCCATAATGAAGAGGGAAACGTCATAGCAACTGCGAGCAAAACTGGTGGGCTTGTATAAACTAGGACACTCCGGAGACTAACAGTGCTTAGCAAACATCGCTGCTGTAGGGGTCACAAACCGTGAGTACACAATGTGGCACAAACGCCTAGGCACCTCAGTCCAGGCGGAATGAAGCGGCTAGCAGATGGGATGGCTACCGGCCTAGTAATGGGACAGCCTCCTACTTCACCTTGTGTAGGGTGTGCTCTGGGAAAGCAGCATCGTACCCCGTTTCCAAAAGTTAAGACAGTCCGAGCTCAAGAAAAACTAGCATTGTTCACACCGACCTGTGGGGACCAATGAGCGAAGAATCCAATGGAGGAGGAATATACTTCTTAACATTTATTGATGACAAGACAAGGGGGACCAAGTGTTACATTCTGAAGGAGAAGAGTGAAACTTATGAACGCTTCATCGAGTATCAGGTGGAAGTTGAGAACCAGAGCGGTATGAAGATCAAGATCCTGCGTTCAGACAATGGCCGTGTGTACATTAATAAATTACTAATAGACCATCTTAGAAAATGTGGGATACGCTCTCAGACTACTGTGCCACGGAACCCAGAACAAAATGGCGTTTCTGAGAGAGCAACAGAACGATAGTAGAGAAGGTACGTTGCATGCTTGAGGAAGCTAAATTACTAAACGCTTCTGGGCGGAGGCAGTAAAAAACTGAACCTACCTAAAGAATCGATCACCGACAGTAGCTGTGAACGGTATCACACCACAAAAAGCATGGACAGGACAGAAACCGGACCTGGCTCATCTGAGAACGTTTGGCTGCAAAAGGGATATGTTCACATTCCAAAAAGAGAATAGAAGGAAGCTTGACGCTAAATCTTCCGAGCACATCTTTGTCGGGTACTCTGACACAAGCAAGGGCTACAGATTGATCAACAATGAATCAAAGAAGCTGATCATATCAAGAGACGTGATCTTCATTGAAGATGGTGAGAAGAATGCGATGTCATCGCCGGATCAAGTGGGAGCACAGCTAGTCTTCTTATGTCGATTGACGAAAAATGATGCTAATGCCAAGCAGAAGATAATGAAGAGGGTGCCGATATTGAGAAGAACAAGAAACCGTGTTCGAGCCAAGGAAGTCACAACGGGAAAAGATGTCCGACAAGAATTCCGGGACGAGTATGTACATCTCATCACAGACGAGCCGAGAACCTGAAAGAAGCATTCAGTGGGGGCGAGGCTACACAATGGCAAAAGGGAGCAGATGAAGAGATGAAATCAATCGTACATAAAGGACTTGGGACCTCGTAAACTTACCAGAGGGAACCAAACCTATTAAATGTAAATGGGTCTTCAAACGAAAGGTCAATGCTGAAGGGGGGGTGTGCCGATATAAAGGTAGGCTCGTAGCTAAAGGATACACGCAGAGGAAAGGGAAAAGATTTTCGATAAACCTTTTCACCGGGCGTACGGTTCGACACCCTAAGAACAGTTCTGGCATTGGCAGCTGAGAATGACCTGGAGGTTCATCAACTTGACATAAATACGGCATTTTTACATGGCGAAATTTCCCCAGGCCCTATATATGGAACAACCCGAGGGCTACATTGAACCTAAAAATAAGCAAAAGGTATGTAAACTAAAGAAATGCTTGTATGGACTCAAACAGTCGAGCCGTATATGGTATGAAAAACTTGATACCGTGTTACGGGAGTATTGGGCTCGAACAAAGCACAGCTGACCCCTGCCTATACCATGGTACAATAAGAAATGCAAAAATCATTGTTTGTGTTTACGTTGACGATCTTATTGTGTCATCGGAAAGCATAAATGAAATAAATCAGCTGAAGAAACGACTAGCGGCCAAATTCGAGATGAAAGACTGGGACCAATTCACCACTGTCTCGGAATTAAAATAACAAGGGACAGAGACGCTGGAACAATTGAACTAAGCCAAGAAAGCTACATCAACAACATACTGAAGAGATTCAACATGTCTGAAGCAAAGCCAGTAAAACTACTCCTTTGGACCATTTAAACAAAACTTACCAAGGTGATGGAACCTGCGGAAGACGCAGAAAAGAGAAGCTATGGATAAAATACCATATTTGAGTGGTGTCGGCAGCCTAATGTATGCTGCGATGGCCACCAGACCAGACATAGCGCAAAGCTGTCTCTGTCGTTAGTCAGTTCAACTCTAACCCGGGACAAGCCACTGGACGGGAGTAAAGCGCATAATGCGTTATCTAAAAGGGACTGCAAAGAGAAACTCGTCTATCGCAGAGCATCCCGGGGAACAAATGGAAGCTTACAGTGACTTTCCCACTGGGCCAATGACATGGATACGAGAAAAACAATGTCCGGCTACGTTTTCAAGCTCGCAGGGGCAGCAGTTAGCTGGCGAAGCAAAGAAGCAACCGACAGTCGCCGTCTCAACAACCCAGGCGGAGTACATGGCACTCAGCCAAGCTGCCAGAGAAGCAACATGGCTGAACGATACTGAATGAATTACCCATTGGGGGTGACCATCAACACCAAACGTAGTGTTGCTGCCGGGCAACCAAACGCCCTCAAGCTTACTTCGAATGCAGCACTACATGGGCCCTACGAAGCACATCGATATCCAGCATCATTTGTCAGGGAGAAGGTGCAAGAGGGACATATTTCTATGAAATACCTACCCACAGAAGAAATGATCGCAGACATCATGACCAAAAGTTTTTGCCCCCTGCAAAGCACGGATGGGGGTGTGAAGAATTTGGGACTCTTGTAAATTAAGACTAGGGCCTAATGGCAAGTGGGGGTGGTTAAAATGTGCCATAGCCCGCTCAAATTTAAATCTAGGGCCTTATGCCAGTGCCAGTACCTGGTGCTAGATGTATGAACTACAAACAGGAAATAACTCTATTACCCACAGTGCCACCATTGCTTCCTGTGTTGTCATCCTGTCACAAAAGTCTGTGTGCTAGGCCTAGCCTATTAGTGTTTACTATCTTTAAATATCAATAAATCCACTTTTTAAACTTTCAATGTCAACGTTATTTTTTAACAAATACTAGTACATTTTAATAAGGTTGTTCATAATTTCCCAAATTTTAAAGATTTTAAGTTGTTGATATTATTTAATTGTGTTTTTTTTTTTTAATGGAGTAAATAATTTAATATAGTGTTTCAATGGTTGCAGGAGTTAATATCAAAAATAAATAAAAATTTCCATTTCTTCAAATAATTTATTTTTGGAAGGGGTATTGTAAACAGCCTTTCAAATTGTTGAGTAATTAATTTTGTTAGCGATTGTCAATGGGGTAGTTTGAACATTCAATGAGTTCTAAATTTTGGGTTGCTTGAATTTTATGATATTGTATATTAAAGTCATGGGTAGCGGTAAAAGAACAAAGTGTGCTAGCCGAGGTGGATGAGTTTTAATATATAGTAGCCTTGTACAGGGTAGCACGGTGTAGCGTTACACAACATTGTCTTGAAAATAATTATGCAACTAAAACTTTGATTGATTTTGAAAATAGGTAGACGAAAGTGTTAATTTATGAAAGTTTGTAAGTTATATTAATATTTAACAACTTTTTAGACCAGACATTCCCACACCACAATATATGTTATGTTAAATTGGTAAATGTGATGCCAATTTAAAACAACCTTATTCACATTGATTCAACTCGAACAGAAAGAATACACAACATTGATTAAACCGTAACTAAGTATGTGCTAAAAACTCTTCTCAATCTAGATGAGCAGTAATAGAATTAACCTAGTGAGAGAAGCGGAGCGAACGAAGGGAATACTTCAATTTGACTAGGCCCTACCCACGATTAAAAAATCTTGCATGATGTGTGTTTGTTTTAATTTTGAGTGCTTTTACGATGTTTTAGTCTGTTAGTTGGCTTTTTACCGGACAAGCTAATCCGATATTTCAGGTAAATAAATAAATCCGTATTTAGAGTCTACCCACTCAGTCACATAACTGATTTTCAGTGGGGACAGTAAACCAAACTCTAAAGTGACCACGCAATCGACGAGAGAGCGATAACCAACCAAAGATCGATATTTTTAATAGGTAATATAGCACTCAGTGGTATGGACAGTGCGAACACTCGCGGATCAACGCCAGAATCAACTAGATCGATTCAGAACTACTTTAAATTTATTATGTGCCTCGTTGCTAGGACGGCTCCAACGTCACCGTTTACAAATTATTAAGACACGAACTGATGGACTTACGTCCAAATCAGAAGTTAAAACTTCTGATTTTCGCGGGAATCGAACCTGGACTGCTGCATTGGAAGCAGATACGCTGACCACAAGACCAACGAGCCACACTATTTCAAAACCTTTGAATATGGCATGAATTTGAGTACAATCAAAGAAATGTATTTTATGGGCACTGATAGCTTTACTGTTTTGAGCCCTAAAACCCCAATAACTAACTAACTAATTATTTTGAGAAAATCAAACTATTACAATTTATTAACAAATGAAAGATAGCAGGGAGATACGCCACATACGCTCGTCCATCAACGCGACTATAAAAGGCATTCACGAAAGGGGGGCTTAGTAAAGTAGTACGATGGTGTGACACAGTTTGTGCAACAAAAGAAGAAAGTAAATTATACTATGGTGGTGTGACACAGTAAACAACTTAGTCAAAAGTAACAAGCACAATGGTGTAGCACAATTTGTAAACAAGAAGAGTAGACAATAATAAAGTGACAGTTAATATATAGTAGGTCGGTGTGACTTGTGAGCAGTTTGCACAAAAGAAAAGCATGCAATAATAAATAGCAGCGTGTTCGTACACATTAAAAATATTTGATACATGATGATGATACAAGTTGTCAACATAAAAAGTAGACAATAATAAATTAGTACATCGGTCTGACACACAGCACGGTAAATTGGCGCAAACTATAAACAAGAAAAGTACACAATAAAAGATGGTACGTTGGTGTGACACAGTTCGGCGGTGTGACATTCACGTAACACATTAATAAAATTACAGTAATTAAATAAGAGTTTGTTATAAAAGTTGACATATCTACATCTTTGTCCTCATTTGCCTTTTTTGGATTGGGATTTTTGTGTCTCTGTTATTGTAAGGCAAATCTCCATAACTCTCGCTGTCAAAATTCTAGGAAACCATTCATTGTCAGAAAGATGCCTGGCCATACACACTACCATTCTCTCTTTCTCTCGCTGTCGTCTCACTGTCTGAAGCGGATGTCAAACCCTATCTTATTGTATTGCAACTGAATGCAATCTTGACCAGCTCTCAAAGAAATAAAACATGAATTTTATTTGCACAACATAGTTTTGCGTCATTTATGGAAACTTGTGGGCATGATACTAGAATTTACGTTTCTTAGGTGTGTAGATTAAGGGGGACATAGCCTTATAAATTATTTGATACGCAGACGACACTGTTTGTGTTTTATGACATTGATTGATTGAGTTGCAGTGTAAATGATTTTTGAAGAAAATAAACAGCACTTTTTCAACGTTTTTTCAGTTACCAGTAATGACTGATTGTCATGATGCACTAGATATATTTACACCCCGTGCCCCCTTTTCACGCAACGTAACAACGTCAAGTTCCTTAGATAAAAGTTCATTACACAATTAGACAAATCTATTCGATTCCTGCAAAACAAACAACGAATATTGTTTCATTTTATAATAGAGTTCTCCTATTTATCTATAAAGTTATTGTCTAACGCGACCTTAGGTATGATACCACAGTTTAAATTTCCAGGGAAAATATACGAAACAAAAATAAATCCACCAAACTTGCAACGCAAAAATACTTGAATACACACATCAGCCTAAATAGTTTCAAAATCAACGCGAACCGCGTCTGTATTGTTGTTACTATAAATACATCGTAATTTCTCGATTTGGTTAGTCTAGAAACACTCTCGTAGGTGGGTCATTCCACCAGAAATCAACCAATTTTAATAAAAGTGGTTGCTGACCCATTTTTAATTTTTTTTTAATTTTGCACATAGATACCTACATATATTATGTAGATTACAAATCATTTTCTCCTTACATTTTTAGAGCAAACCATATCCGATATACGGGCATTATCGCACGTGCCGGTAGAGCGAATTTGTCACTTTTTGACGTTAGCGATTATTGCTACCATTTGCATGTTTTTGAAGTTACAGCAACCATACTTACATAAATACTTTTGAAATACATTGTTCTATATGAATATGCAAGAAAAAGGAAAATACAAAAATAATTAAAGCATAAACAAGGGCATAAACTTTCCTAATTAAATTTGAGTTTTTTTCACTTTCTGAAGGCTAATCAATCAAAATGGAGACCAGATATCAAAACAGATCCTTTTGGAATTAATACTCTAGGTACACATGTATCAGAAAAAAAAATATTTTGTTTTGATCCTGAGTCCCCTTTACCCCCCAAAACAAATCCAAAATGGGTGGAAACTCAAAATTTGACAGTTTCAAGGTCACGTATCTCAAAAGGGGGACCTAGTAAAAATGTGACATTGTTAGGGTACTAACTTATCATCCTAAAACCCACATTGGCTTCAAATTTGGAGTTGATACTCAAAGCCGTTTAGGTGTGACAGCTTTTTGAAATTTGATGAAAATGGTGCTATATTTTGAGGTTTAATTCATAGTTTAATACCACTATCTCAGTGTTTTAAAGTGACTTATTACTAGTAACTCACAGGATTGTGGATGAGTGTCTAATGGGCATTCATCATGCTGCTGATTTGTAGGCTAAGCTCATATGGTATGTTGTGTGACCGTCGAGTAGATGTAGTCAGTTCGTTTGCCGATAGAACTCGTAGAATGTTACAATGCGGCACCCAAGCTTCATCGTTTTTTGAAACTTTTGAAAGCAGTGCCAGGGCCAGCAGGGTGAAAGAAGTGAATATTAAATCATTCTTTCTTCACAATATTGACGCACAATGCCCAACCACCAACTGCCATCATACACACAAGCAACATTATCGTTTATTTCAATGTCTTTTGATGGTTTTAGCGAGTGCTAGTTTGGAGGTAGACATTTCACGGAACAAACAAGATGATGATGTTCGTCGAACCTGCATTGTATGTTCGTTTATTGGGATGAAGCTGTGATTTTCACGAGTGTTAGGAACTTGCAGAGCATTTTCATAACGTTGTGAAAGAGAAATGCCGCTTTCTTCAATTTCTTCACTGGGGACATAAATGAAGGATATTCCCTTTATTTTGCTGGTGCAGAATTGAAACATTTTTTTCGGGTGTCAATATATGGTGACTTCACTGAAAAGCTTCTAGAAAAACTAAGTAACTTAAAGCAACACCATTGCAAGTCAGCAAGGAGCATTTTTGAGGGAGAAGAAAGAAAATTTGACAGATAATGAATGTATTATTTCCGGGGATTTCTCGGAAAACTTTACATTCATTATGCAAGATGAAATTCAAAGTTACCACTGGGTAAATGCTCGGGCAACCTTGCACCCATTTGTTGTTTATTACCGTGATGAAGGAGTAACAAAATCAGTAAGTATTTGAATTATAAGCGACAGCCTTCAGCACAGCACAACGGCAGTTTATACATTCCAGAAGCATGTCATAAATAAACTAAAAATACTGGCTCCTCAAGTAACTAAAATTCACTACCTACTTTTCGGACGGGGCTGGCAGCCAATTTATAAAAACAAGAAAAATTTTACAAACCTCTGTCACCACAAATCCGATTTTGGAATAGATGCTGAGTGGCATTTCTTTGCCACTTCGCACGGGAAGGGCCCATGCGACGGTATAGGAGGGACTGTCAAGAGGGCGACTACAAAAGCAACCCTTCATCGAACTACTAACAACCATATATTGACACCCGAAAAAATGTTTCAATTCTGCACCAGCAAAATAAAGGGAATATCCTTCATTTATGTCCCCAGTGAAGAAATTGAAGAAAGCGGCATTTCTCTTTCACAACGTTATGAAAATGCTCTGCAAGTTCCTAACACTCGTGAAAATCACAGCTTCATCCCAATAAACGAACATACAATGCAGGTTCGACGAACATCATCATCTTGTTTGTTCCGTGAAATGTCTACCTCCAAACTAGCACTCGCTAAACCATCAAAAGACATTGAAATAAACGATAATGTTGCTTGTGTGTATGATGGCAGTTGGTGGTTGGGCATTGTGCGTCAATATTGTGAAGAAAAGAATGATTTTAATATTCACTTCTTTCACCCTGCTGGCCCTGGCACTGCTTTCAAAAGTTTCAAAAAACGATGAAGCTTGGGTGCCGCATTGTAACATTCTACGAGTTCTATCGGCAAACGAACTGACTACATCTACTCGACGGTCACACAACATACCATATGAGCTTAGCCTACAAATCAGCAGCATGATGAATGCCCATTAGACACTCATCCACAATCCTGTGAGTTACTAGTAATAAGTCACTTTAAAACACTGAGATAGTGGTATTAAACTATGAATTAAACCTCGAAATATAGCACCATTTTCATCAAATTTCAAAAAGCTGTCACACCTAAACGGCTTTGAGTATCAACTCCAAATTTGAAGCCAATGTAGGTTAGGATGATAAGTTAGTACCCTAACAATGTCACATTTTTACTAGGTCCCCCTTTTGAGATACGTGACCTTGAAACTGCCAAATTTTGAGTTTCCACCCATTTTGGATTTGTTTTGGGGGGTAAAGGGGACTCAGGATCAAAACCAAAATATTTTTTTTCTGATACATGTGTACCTAGAGTATTAATTCCAAAAGGATCTGTTTTGATATCTGGTCTCCATTTTGATTGATTAGCCTTCAAAAAGTGAAAAAAACTCAAATTTAATTAGGAAAGTTTATGCCCTTGTTTATGCTTTAATTATTTTTGTATTTTCCTTTTTCTTGCATATTCATATAGAACAATGTATTTCAAAAGTATTTATGTAAGTATGGTTGCTGTAACTTCAAAAACATGCAAATGGTAGCAATAATCGCTAACGTCAAAAAGTGACAAATTTGCTCTACCGGCACGTGCGATAATGCCCGTATATCGGATATGGTTTGCTCTTAAAATGTAAGGAGAACTGATTTGTAATCTACATAATATATGTAGGTATCTATGTGCAAAATTAAAAAAAATTAAAAATGGGTCAGCAACCACCTCTGGTTGATTTCTGGTGGAATAACCCAGGTGTAATGATTACTACAAATCAGAAAAAATATCCCGGTTGGGCGGACTTTTTTAATTTCTGAATTGTAGTAAAAAATTACAACATATGCACGATGCACATACCGAAAATATATTGCAGGCATACATTTTACACTGATGAAACTCTACAGAGTAATAAAAACGACTCACTTACAAGTAACACTGGCACCTTCTAGTTTTGCAACACTTCGTCCACCTATTCGAAACACGAATGGACTAAAAAATGTAACGACAAATAATTATACTCCCTGAAATTTGACATCCGACTGACGAAAATTTAGATTGTTTGCAACTGCACGTGCATTTGTATGGAAATAGGTAAATGTTATTGTAAGATTGAAAGAATCTTCCAGGAAAAAAATCCTCGCAGATCACGCCTCAGTCAGTCTAACATGGACCAAATTCCATATTTGTATGGCTATGGATTCAACCAGGGTATAGTCAACTATAATAATGTAAGCATAAATAAAATAACAATGGTATAGTCTTCTTTTAAATAGTGTTAAAAATTTTATTCTACGTTAATTGCTTGTTGAACCGGTAAAAAGTAATTACTTGAACTAATTGATTAATTAATTACTGTAGTAAATTTGCAGTTTGTGTGTGTATGTATGGAATGTAGCTTGAACAATAATCTTTACAATGCTTGAGTGGGGTAATTATGTTGATATCATATCATATTGCTGAACTTGATTGCGTTGAACTCTAAAATTAAATAAGGTGAATAAGTGCGCTTACCGTAATTAATATATTTTAAATGAAATGAGATTATATAGGCCTACATGCACATTGCACAACTTACCAGAACTAACTAATCCTAATATCATGTTTATTTGGCACTAACTGTAGACATGTACACTCTGTTGAAATGGAAACTTCCAAAAATGTAAATAAATTATTTTAATTATTAATATTCGATTCATTCAATTTGATAAGCTATTTCACTATCCACTATACTTGAAAAGTAACCTTGTCTAGGATATCGATATCTTGTGTTAGACTGAAACGTTGAAATTATTGTTATGGTTGACCACGGTAAGATTTCGAATATAATATCCAGAATTCACAATAATAATTAACTTGGTCAATCTAGTTAGTAGCAGAAATTCCATTTGTAACCCAAACTAACTACTTATATTCTCATTTGGCTTGAAATTGACTAGTTTATTTGTGGAAATGTTAGTCCATAACAAATATAACTATTGTTTTAATGTTTCAATGATTTTGAATCATTATAATATAATATGCAAATAAGATAAAATTTTGACACCTTAGATTTTTCTAGATTTTGAGTTTGTTAAATTAAATATAATGAAAAAGAACAATTTCTGTACAATTTGTTAATTCCGGATCTCTTCCGCTATAAGTACTGAAACACAAAATATCTCGAAGCAATCTGTGGCATTTGGATAAGAATTGATTTTCTCGAACATAGCGTCTAACAAATGCGAAATCTACTTGCGACCGATAGTAAAAGGATATTCTTAGGGTCCTTCGACCATGCCTGCGACCTAACAAAAGGCTTCTCTGAGCAACAGACAACCACCAATTACCCCCAGTGCGAGGCTGGCGCCTAGGCTAGTACCACCCCTCCAACGGCTCTTCCAAGCAGTTCAGTTTCTGGACGCGCTACATCAGCAAAGCGCTAGTAGTATTCACTGTCGGATCAAATTTCTGTGAATAACTGAAGGTAAAAATTTCATGAATTTTGATTTTAAAATAATACAAAATAATGCCAAGTTGTTAGGCTTGACGTGAACTATGTTAGATAATGAGCTCAAACTTTATACCATTGTTCAATTGTCCGCAATACGCATTCGAAATGTACAACGTTATGATTTTTTTCTTTGGTTCCCATCACTTTTTTAAAAAAATATTCTGTTTTTATAACCTAGATTGTTCAAAGTTGTAGGTTGTTGAATTTTTTCAACGGCCTAGCATAAAAACTAATACGAAAAAACATCTTCTGACCAAGTCTCTGCATGCACATCGCAAAGGCTGTCTATTAAATACTCTTAACCCTGTCTATCAGTCCATTCTCCACTCATTTTCTTTCCAGACTCTCCCATACCACTTTCCTTGGCACACTATCATACGCTTTTACTATGTCTAAGAATACCATACTCATTCTTCGTCCAAGCTCCCTTCCATGGCCTGTCTAAATACGAATATAGGATCTATTGTGGATCTTCCCCATCTAAATCCGTATTGTTCCTCATTCAACATGTGGTCAACCTCTCCTCTTATTCTTCTGTCAACAATCATTTCATAAATCTTTACTGTATGGCATAGTAAAGTGATCCCCCTGTAATTACTACATTTTTTTCCATCACCTTTCTTACAAATCGGCACTATAACTCCTTTCTCCAGTCATCCGGTATCTTCCTTTCTTTCCACACAACTCAAATAACTCTATACAGCCTGAGCCACTGCATGGTAACTAGGCCGCCTGCCTTTATCATCTCTGCCACCAGTTCATCAACTCCTGTCGCTTTTCCATTCTTCATTCTTTTCAGTGCCATCTCCACTGCTTGACAGGTTGGACCATTCACTTCCACATCTTCCCTCACAACTTCCAATTCTTTATCCCTGTCCTCTACGTCTCCTGCTCCTGTGTTTAACAATTGGTTGAAGTGCCATTTTTCCTTTATCTCATCTGCATCAGTAATGAGTCTCTCCGAGTCATCCATTAATAGAGGTCCTTGAAAGTGGTTTTATTTTGTAGTGAATTTCGTTTTTAAAATTTAAAATTTTGGTGTTATTGGTTTAAACTTTAAAGCTGTATTTCAGCGGTTTTATCTAGCCTATATTTACCAATTTATATGCGAGTAATATTCGTTCACGCTTCGCATATCATTCTAGCCACAAAACAAACAAGTTTGAATGTACTTATGTTCAGACTGGTGTAATCTACTACAAGTAAATTCATCATTTTTTCTAGGGATGTGCGGGTAGTGGTTTTTGAACTCGGGTCGGGCTCGGGTCGGGTAATTGAAAGTACCCTCGGGCTCGGGTAATTGAAGTACCCTCGGGTCGGGCTCGGGTAGTGAATTTTTTTTTTATTTGTGAATTCATTTTTAAAAAAAAAATCTTACAAAACAGTTTTGCATTGGTTGCAGGTAGCCACTCTGGGCTGTGTTGACTCAAAGTACTTCCAAATCGGCGTCTTATGAACTTTTGCTTGAGTAGGCCTAGGCCTAGTACAGTGAAACCCCGCTATTATCGTTTTCCTGCATCAATCGTTCGTTATTCTCGGAAATAATATCGTAACAATCGTTTTCTAATATTTCCGATACGAAAACCCCAAGAAAAACCGATGCGATCGCGTATTTTTCTCTTCCGGCCGACGAAATCATGCGTTTGTACCAGCCATGCATCTGACGAAATCATGCGTTTGTACCAGCCATGCATCTGACGAAATCGCGCGTTTGCACCAGCCTTTCGGTCTGACTCCGCCCAACGCTCTGCTGCGCGCAACGATGCGCACTAGATCGGACTTCTAGGCCTGCCGCCTAGGCATTAGACGATGTTTATTAGCGTTGTTTCTTTTTTACCATTCGCCCACGTACGTAATATTCAACTTGCTTTATGCCGTAATTAGCGTTGAATAACCAGAAGACGAGTAATGATGGTCAGTAGGGCGTATTATATTACTCCAGCGGGAACAGCGCCGGAAGAGCCAAGGACACAGCATCATAGCATAGCCGCGCCCACGTCGTAGCGATTGGTCCGCTCCGACGTCAGCTGTTCGTTTGGCGTGTGAGCGGGAGGTTTAAAAGGAGCAGATTGGCGTGTTTCTTTATTACTTCTACCCGACCCCGACTTTTTCGGTAGGAATTGACGGCCCGACCCGAGGTCGGGTAATTTTACCTACCCGAAAATTACCCGTTTTTCGGTACCCCGCACATCCCTAATTTTTTCTGAACTTTATTTTATAAAAACTTTGTTTGGTTGAACTATACTGGCATAAAATATTGAAAATTACACCGTAATGTAACAATAATTCCCATTTTTTAGTGCTTTTTTCGTTGTTAAAAACATGATTATTGTGAATTTCGGTGTTATTACGAAATTTATACCTATTTCGGTGTTTGGCGGTGATTCAATTGTGGCATTGTCTCGTTGAGATGTGATTAATTCAGGCTCATTTTATGAAATTAAATGGTTAGCACATATTTTGGTTTTATCGTCAGTCACAAATTTCAATGGGCTCTATCCATTAGGTATATTTGTCCCCCACTTTCTTTTCTCTTTGTCTTCACTATGCCATACAACATCTTCTTGTTTCCTTCTGCATCTTTTTCCAACTTATTTGCAAACTTCTTCCAGTCTTCTACCATCTCTTCTTTGACCATTCTTTGTGCTTCCCTCTTAAGGGCCCTTTACACGGGGAAGTTGAAAAAGTAAAAAGAAAAATTGAGGAGAGAAAGTAGCTTTTTTATAGTAGAGATAGCATGCGGCTTATGGGACTTTTCGCGTTGCCTTCACACGGGGAAGTTGAAAAGTAAAAAGTGAAAAGTCTCCCAACTTGTCGGGCTCTGCTCAACAAGTAAAAAGTGAAAAGTAGAATGGCCTTGAAGAGTAGACCGTGATTGGTCGACAACGTTGTCATTGAGTTCAACTTTGGCAAGAAATCGAGATGCAGAAAAACGTAACTCCTTTGCCACAGCTTGATATATAAGTGGCGGTGGAAATTCCTGCCCGACTGTCAGCTGAGTGTCATTCTGTCAACTTGAAAAATACGCGCAAAAATTGTGATTCATAGCGTCTACCGAACTAGCACTTTTAGTTTGCCCCAAAATAGAGAGGCAATGCGGAACCCGATCGCGACTGAAGAAAGGCTGGCAGTGACGTTGCCGTTTTTAGCATCAAGTTTGTACCTAACCTAGGCCTAGGCCTGGGCTCCAGAACCTTGGATAGATAGTAAACAAACACGCGCCATTACTTGTGTGAAGATCAAGATTGAAGAAAACAATGGTCATGGTTAGTTACCCCTACTTGCCCGCATCAGTTTTTGCACAAAGGCCGAGAGGTTGACGCCAGGCACACACTTTTACTCTTCGTCCGTGTGAAGGCTTCAAAAAGCTACTCGTTCTTTTCACTTTTTACTTTTTACTTTTTCAACTTCTCCGTGTAAAGCGGCCATTAGCATTTTTGTACAATTCTTTCTTCTCATCTGTTCTATCTTTCATGTAACTCCCTCCATGTTCTATTTTTCGTTACTTTTACTTTCTCCTTTACCTTGTCATTCCACCAGCTTGTTTACCATCTCTTTTCTCACTCCACTTGTTCTCCCACAGGTTTTCTCTGTTGCCTGCACCAATGTTTTCTTAAATGCTTGTGACTTCACGTCCTAGCGCTTTGCGCCCTACGTGGTATAACCTGCCTATGAAGTCACGTCGCAACCTTTTACCGGACACTACCTTGCCCGAATAACCCGACCAGCGCCAGGGGTGTGATTCACTCGTGACTCACCAATTAGAGTCACTTTCGGTCGGGGGGTGGTGTAGGTAAAGGTCACCCGTTCTAACCCTAAGTCTGACTCGCAAACTTGCCCTGTTCCTAGCTCGCGGAGAGATGAGACTAACATAAAACCGGAAAACACGAAACGCAAATCGAAAACACATCAACGCAACACAAAAAATGACAACACAACCAGAGTGTACCGACAGTGCAACCCAGCACGGTCCAGTACACTACCCCTGGGGGTAGAGAACCCGTCTTATACCAGGCACGCTAGTGGGGGAGCCACGCCGCCGCTGGTCCGCCCCAAACACGCCCCGTTCTGGGGCCTCGGGCACTGCTGCTGAAAGGGGGGTCAACCACCCGTGATGCGGGGGTGTTTGTGGACTGAGGGTCCTTGCAAAAAATTACACTATGAGTTGAGGAAAACAGGGGGCAAACATGCACTACTAAGTGAAAAGCTGTGTGCTTTAAGTGGACTTTACTGACTCAACATGAATTTAGATTACAACAGTGAAGTTAGGTTTCAAAATGAAGTTAGCAATCGGATCCGAATTTAGGCAACAAAATACATACATGTGATACAAGAGATACAATAAAAATACAAGAAAAGGGCCAATGCTCTACTCAACCAAGTCCTCTCTGTCCCACTCCAAAGTCCTATCCTGTTCCTTGGTCTTGAGTGAAGAAAGGGGGGGGGATGATGTGGCTGCAAACGGCGACGCGCTCCGGCGCGTGGGTAGGCCTCGCCTACCGGGGAAGGCGTCCAGTGGCGCGACGCCGGACCTTGTGTTCCTACTACTGCGTCCTTCTCCTTCTGGCTACTCGCCCAGAATGTTTAGTTTTGCTTACCCACAGCCCCAGATGTTCTCGTAGAGGGAGAGATGCCCTTGATCTAGCATCGTGGTATTGACTAACCACGTGGCCTTGTACTTTATTGGCCCCAACACGTGCACCCTATCTCGACACCAGCAAAGCCAGTCCGAAGACAGGAACTGTAAACTTGATGTGAGCTCATGCTCCCCGCAACTCTGTAGTAGTTTTAGAATTTACCGTGCACTTCGCCGGGTCGTCATTGTTAGACGTACTGTTGGCGGTTACCCTTTACATAGGGGTCACCAAAAACGCGTCGGATTCTTCCGAATAAGTTTCAAATAGTAAAATAAAGTTAGAATAAGACCAACTCCCTAAGCCTAGTCGGCCACTCCGTAATAGACGGAGGCTCCACGACCATGATGGCTCTCGCAGGGTGGGTCACCACGCTGGCACTACACGTGCACCCTCGGACTCGACCGTCCGGTTCCAAAGCGTGACCCACTGTGATCGAGGTGGATGCTCCTTGCTGCCTCGCACTCGTCCGGGGTTTCTTCTCGGCCTCGCCATCCGGTCACGTGTGTCTCTCTGGGACACTGCCATTGGTCAGTCTTCTTGGTTCAAACTTCCGCGGGTCATCCTAGGCTCGCGATTTTGTCGACTACAAACTCAACAAAATACACATTTCCGTTGGATTTTGTCACCGACGTTGCCATTTACGCTTGCCGCATTCTCAACCCTTGCTCGCTGCCGTCGAAGCTGAAGCCAACGCACTTTTTCCAGGACGTTCCGAAATTTAGCATGGGGTGACGTCACTTCTAGGCCACTCCGGTAAACCCGAAACCAAAAACATGAGCCTCGGCTCCACAACTTCACATTCCACACTTTCAACCCTAAGGTTGGCCTTTGCATGCCTAGATGCAGATTCACACTGGCTTGAACACTTGTTAGAAAAATATGATTTAAGGTCTTGAAAATATTGAAAGTTCCACATGATATGAAATACATAGACAGATTTATAAGCAGCAAAAATATAAAAATACAAGGGGTAGGGCTGTAACGTTACATGCTCCCCATTCTTCCTCCACTCCTTAAATCTCTCCCTTCGGAATACCCTTTCTTATCAGCTGCTGGCACTCTTCTCTTACTAAAAAACCCTTAGTCTCCAACTTTAAAATTTTTCCCAGTGTACTCCTTTCTTTTACGTATACTTCAAATTTTTGGAATCTGCCACTAACAGCCTATATCCCCATCTAATACGAATACCACACTCGGAATGACCTTTAATCCATCAACTCTTTGCTTTTCTTTGCCCAAAACCAGTAATCTTTTTGCGTTTTCTGCTCTCCGTTCCAACTAACCTTATAACCCTAGGTTCCCCTTTCTGGAAAACATGTACTATTTCCTAAAACAAGCCCCGTTCCTATTACACAAGCCAACAGCCTGTCCCCCTCAAAATTTTTTTTTTTTTTTTTTCCGTACCCATTTTTTCCCAATTACTTCCCGATCCATTCCTTTCATTGCCAATTTTGCACAAAGGAGATACAGTTGATAATTTAAAAACTGGGAGTGCAAACGGGAATTTCAATTCGAGTCGAGTACAGTTCGAGTTCGTCAAATGTTGGGTTTTCGAGTTCAATTCGAGTTCAAATCGAGTTTATTTCCAAATTGAGAAAAGTATTCTCCATTTAAAAACTTTTTTCTAGGCCTATCAAAAAAATTCTTCATTTTAAAGCCTAGGCCCGGGCATAGGGCTGGGGCTTATTCCTGGGTCAAAATTTTAGGTTATGGAAACTAGGGCCTAGGCCTACAATAACCTTGGTTTTGGGGGGTGCTTAGGCTAGGTCTGGCCCTTTTTGTACAGTGATAGGTGCGTTTTGATATGCGATGTGAGTTTGAAAAGCCTGCTAGGGCCCAAGATCGGAAAAAATTACTAGGCCTAATCTTGTCAGAAGAAATTCTGTCAACTAGGCTAGGCCTGGGGCTAGGCCTCCCTTTGTCACTGGTACTTTTCCGCCTGTGTTTTTTGAATGTTTTCCTGCATTGTGACAAGTGTTCCATTAATTAATTTTCGAAATTGTATTTATGCTAGGCCTAGCTTTAATGAAGAAATTCCCCCCAACCCTAGTCCCCGATTTTTTTACAAACACTGGCTCCTCTGCTTCGCCTTGTGAACATGGCCTTTTTTTGTTGTCAAAAAAATAACTCGGACACAAAAGTGGGATACACGGTAGACGTCAATGATTCACAAAAACAGCCAATCAACGCTGCATGGACGTATGATACTTCAATGGTCTCGCAAAGTTCAGCCGGCCAATCATAACGAGTTTCACGTCAAAGGGGTTTTCGATACGTTTTCCAAAAATTTGGGGGCCGCGTGTGCTGTATCTAACGGAGGAACACGCAATTTTTGACGGGTCGGAAATTTGAAAATGCTTTTTTACCGACACTCGAATTTTCGATTCAAAATAAATGAAACTGGGATTTGTTCGAACTCGCCGTGAACTCGATTTCTACTCGAAATTCGATACTGCACAGCCCTATTTAAAAACCCTTTTTTAACCCAAAAAAAAGTGAAAAAAAAAGATCTTTATGGCTAAATTAAAAAAAACATTGCGGCAAAAAGAAAAAGAATGTGATCTCGAACAATTCATTGCAATTTCGCAAAGGGAAATGGTTAGATGATTTTTTTCCGCACCGAAAATCAGCAAAATGGTGAGCTACGCAAAAGGTGGGGTGACAAAGGCGAATGACCATTCACTCGGAGGTTTTCACGAATTCATGGTTGGACACAGTGTCCTTTTGATTCCAAAGGCAAGGTTTTTCTGCCTGGAAAATGGAAAGCTTGGGGCGAAGTAACTAGTGCGTTAATGCCATCCTAACCCCTAACATCACTACAGTCGACGTCATACAACTCCTTGAACATTTTGTCGCTATTCTCTAAGGGGCAGGAGTGAAATGAGTAGTGTTAACGAAACCCAAAAATTTGGTGCTCCCAAGAGTAAGCCATTGCGTAAACTTCCTCCCACATTTGACACCCTTACCCCACGTCTTCGTGCAACTCAAGGGAAGACAATATGGGGTCAGGCAGACTGCCCATTACTGCTCACCATCTCCAGCTTTTGGGTTTTGGGGCATGCAGCAAGAAGGAATTTGTGGAGCCCCAGTGGGGCTACACTACCGCAGTGTGGCAGATTGCTGAGAACTACACTAAAAAGCGGTTTTAAAAAAAGACGCACAGCAGGCACGTATGTGCCTCCGCAAGTGTCCAGTGCATCTTGCTGATGTGTACCAACTGCAAAAGCAAATATCAGAATTCCACCCAAGAGAGTAATGTGTGAAGTAAGTGTAGAATGCTGCATAGAAGTAATAAATTGCTATAAACAGAAAATCTTAAAAAACTAATAAATACTAATAAATTTGTGTTCTCTGGCTCAAATTCAAATGGACTTGTCACCAAACATGGTATTATTAGTCAGTTTGAGCATATCTTGGATTCCAAGGGAAGTTTCATTGCCTCCACATCTTTAAAAAATCTATTGGGTATAGGGTTGCCACCCGTCCCGGATTTTCCGGGATTGTTTGGGATTTCAATCCTTCGTCCCGGATCCTGGGTGTAACTTTCCGGGACACAAAATGACCCGGAATTCGATATTTCATCATTTTTGTGGATTACACAAAAGCCTAAAATTTTAACGTATTATCGTTTCAACAGATTGATCTGTAGGTCACTTTTCCCGTCCCCACCAAAAAAATCTCCAAGGTAAGCAATGGGCGTGTAATTAAGCTTGCTAATGTTCTATAGGGTCGTCGGGGGTTTTAGTTTGACGTGTGGCGTGGAGGGTGGTGGGGGGGGCGCAGCGGTACCTGCCGGACAAGCCGACGATATTTGGAAACATGTTTGCCATTATTTCAAAGGGGGATAAAAATTACCACGAAAAAGTCTACATATTCATTTTTTAATTTGTATAAAAGTAAATTTTTAAAAAATCCGAAAATTAAATGAATGTTTACAAAACCAATTGTTATGTTTTTTCAAAAAAAGGCGGAAAGACGTGAAATTTTCTAGCTATTTTTTTTCTGGTTCAATTCAATACATTATTTTCTTTTTTATGTTGATGTTAATAAACCATTTATTTTTTATTATTTTACATATAAAATCCGATAACATTATGTAAAAAGCCTACATATTCACTTCCTTAATTGTAATTTAAAATTACGTCTAAAAAAATGTTCAAAATATCAGTATGTTTTGCACAATAAGGTCCAAAAACCTGAAATTTTACGAAACTTGAAAATAATAAATTCTTAATAAAAATTTTTTGTAGATTTGTCTATACCCCATTTTAAATTGTATGGTAGTTTTCGATGCCCTTAACTTTAATTTTTTTAATTCTTCAGGCATTTTGGGCATTATTATTTTTTGCTTTCGGAATTACCTTTCCTACAGCCATTTTCCTTTTCCCGTATTAAGAAAAAAAGGATTAGTAATCAAAACCAGAAATTAAAAATCCCCTCGCAGCGTTTTTTTTTTTCTTAATATTTTAATTTTAGATTTATTTTCATAAAATTTTTAAATTCGGGAGTATTTCCCCAAATTTAATGAAATTGAGAAAAATGGTCTATTTTGACTTTATATTTCACTGTCATTTGAGATACAAAGGGGGCCTTAAAATGCCCTTTTTGGCCTCAAATTATTAGTACTCAAAATTTTTTTTGCCTTTGGCAAAAATGCCTGGGGCCTGGGGGTTTGCCCCAACCCCCCGCTGTACCACACAAACCCGTAACTTGTCCCCGGTTGATTAATCAAAGGGGGGAAACCCCAATTGGGTCCAGTCCACTGAGCCAAGACCAAACTGTGTTAAAAAAAGTGCAGCAATAATTAGCACAATAATCATTAACCACCTGTTGAACACCTCTGGTTGCCACAGCAATGACTGACCAATAAGTAAGAAAAAACGAATTGGGGTTTTAAATTAAACATTATCATCATAATAATAATTTGTGCTAGATCAGGGCTGCCACTGACATGTTGTAAAAATTCTGTTGGAGGACATTAAAAATCCGCAAAAATCCGTGAGAAGTCTAAAAACGTTAATTCCCTTGATCAAACTATGAAAATGGGGGTAAATGTTATGTTTATATTTGTTACCATCATAACCTAAAAGTGCCAAGGGCCCAGGCCTATGCACAGACGAGAAAAAAGCCAGAACGCCCCTGGTTTCTTTATTAAGATTGCAAAAAAAAGTAAAAGTTACTTATTTACAGAAAATCTGTTTTTTAAATCTGACCTGGGAAAAAATTCTTAGGCCCAGCCGCTAGGGCCCAAAATTTGGCCTAGGCACTAGGAATGTTTCATCACAATTTTGACCCAGGCCCAGTTTGTTTATTAATATCTTGCAGTTTGCAGAAAATTGTTAATAAATTTTATCATATAATAATCCTATTTTTCACGTTTAAGATCACAAATCCAAAAATTTATAAAAAAAAACAAAAGAAAAAAATTTTTTAGGCTCCCAAACTCCATTGTTTTGTTCTCCCATCCTCCCAAAAGCAAAATGTTCTGCAGAAGCGTTCCCCCACTTTCCCCAAAATCTAGGACACGGGTCCGCCCTTGCTCCGCCCCCTATCGAAGTCGAAAAGATTATCGCCCCGCCTTAATGTTTTCAAACAAAAAAAAGCCCACCCGATTCAAATATACGAAAATAAGCATAGAAAACGTAATTAACGAAATATCCGTAAATAAAACTAAAAATCCGTTTATCCGTTTTGCACCCTAAATATCCGTAAAAACGGATAAAATCTGTTAAAACGGCAGCCCTGTGCTAGATGCATTTACAGGGGTAAGGTAAAGGGAGTTTCTACGTCGGAACCAATCTTAGAAGATTTGCTAGAAAATACTAATGCATGCAAGTGAAACTTCTACAATTTCACCCGGATGTTTATTTTTACCTTATTTTCGGTTTTTTTTTTTAAAAGAACCACCGGCACAAAACGCAGAAAATGTCTCAACGACCACTCCGTCAGTCCATCTCACTTTGGGGCGTACGGTGTACCTAGTCGGTCTGCCAAGTACCTTGGAGTAACCTTTACAGACATTCTGAACTGGGGTGCTCATTGCCGTGACGTCATCAACCGTGCCGGTCGAGATAAATTTACTCGTGATGCTTCGTGGGCGACTTTCTGGATGCAGTTTCCGTACTCTACGGCACACTTATAAAACTTTCATCCGTCCCCTCTTTGAATACGCGGCCCCGGCGCTGACACCCGTCTTTGGAGGATGTCTCCAGCAATACTTCTAGCTGGAGCGAAGAATCCTTCGCCGCATCGCGCGGCTTCCTCCGATGACGCGGAATGAAGACGTGTATGCCCAAACCGGCGTCGGTGGTATCAGCGCTCGACTCGACACCCTCGCAGGGGCTTACGTGCAACGTCTTCACGCAGGCGGCAGGAATGAGCTTCACGACCTCGTTTCGCGTCCTCGAGTCTTCAGACCTCTACCGCGATTCAAGTACCCTTATCCGCCTTTTGCCTTTCAATTTGTCTAACTTTATAAATGTCATGTTCTCTTGTTGTTTTTCATGTAATGTTTAATTTGTAACTCTGTTATCACTGTGTCAGGCTACAGAGGGCACACTTGCCCTGCATTAGCCTTCCTGCCCTATGGGCAGGTAAAATACAATAAATTAATTAATTAATGACTTACTGGTTGGGTGATGATTGGTGTTCTTCTGCCGTCGGACGACGATGGGAATAGTTGCGTTATCCATCGATATAACACCTGCAACAACAAAATAGTGTGTGAAGAAACAAAACAAAACATTTAACCTATTAAATCCAGGATTTCCAATTAAATGTTGCTGGCTAAAACCGAGCAAAACCAAGCATAATATGTAGTACAGTGGAACTTTGGTCCAACGATCACGGCTGCAACGATTTACCCTCCCCAACGACATTTCACTAAGTCCCTTCTTTTTTAAGTGCTACTTTTTAAAAGTATCTTTAACAACACTGCCAAGACCTTAATAGGTCTTGTGTGTTTAATGTTTTACAATAGGAATTACGAAAATAAGCCAACAAAATAGATGCTACATAGTGCTGTGTTTAATGTTTTACAATTCGAGAAAACAAGGAACACTAGTGCAGCCAAGTGGTCGAACCGCGAACTATTAATTCGGGGGTACTGATCACGGAACATCATGCAAGAGGTAGGGGTTTCTAAAATATTTCCCGTCCTAAAACAAAGAATATTGTTCGGTGCCGCAGTGCTCATCAAAGAAAACAGATAATATATACTTTCGTTTATTTCCGAATGATTACAAAATGAAGAATGAGTGGAAAAGGGTGCTGCTAATTGGGAAACCAATCACTAAACTAAACACATATGTGTCTTCAGTCTGCATTTTCGTGGTCTCGGATTGAGATGTACCTGAACAACATTGTTCTGCTGAGTAATAAGCTTATAATACCGGCGAGTTATATCTTTCTGGCAATTTTTTATTATGCACATAACGTTTAAAGGTGGGTAGCATTATAAAATGTTTACAATTTTTGTGAGAAAATTAACTTTTTGATAGACTTACTTAGTGTGTCTAGACACTGTCAAACTAGGAATATCCTACATAAACTTCAAATACGCCAATATAAAATAATTATGGCAGTTCTAAATATTTGGCCCAGTAGTCCTACTCGGTAGGCCTACATCTATTTATAATTAAGGCCTTCACATTTGTTAATAAGTGGCCTGGGACGGACACTTTGATGGGCCTACACGGCTACAAGACTTGTGCAACAAAAGTATTTAAATGTGAATTTAAATGGCTTTGAGAAGAGCTTTTACGGGTTGCGATTTTTTTATTACAGAGTGTAGGCCTATAATCAACCGTAAGGTCAGCCGTACAAATAATTATCGTAGTTATGCCCTATTCCGTATTCGCGTACATCATCGACGATACCACCTAACATAGGCTACTAGTAATAGCTCCGAAATCACTGTGCATTGTGGCAAAAGTGGTAGCGCGTTTGAGTTCTATTCAAAAGGACGGCAGTTCAAACCTACGTTAGGTCGTTTTTTTTACAGTTCTATTTAGACATATGTTTTTCTGCAAATGATTTCATTACATTCGGACTCGTCGCCGATGCAATTCTACATCTTTTTTTCTTTTCTTGTATTGTTTTGTATTGTATTGTTCTTTATTGCATGTTAAAATTCACATTTTAAAATTGATCAAGCTTGCAATGAGTAGTGATAATAAATAAAGTGATAATAAAAGTGTGGAAAGTGCTATGAAGAGAATCACGAGGGCAAGGTTCACCCTGTGCCACCAACGACCGTGTCAAGTGCTGAGTGCATTTATTGTAATTGAGGATTAATTTGGAACGTACCATAGAATGAAAGTAACAAACAAAACAGAAAGAAGGTCCATGTGTAATGTTTGCCTAGCCGTATATCATGTTCAGCCATTCAGCAATGCTAGGCCTAGCGTGAGTATTTTGTCAGCACTTCATGAACATATACAACACAAATGGCGTCTTAATTATTACAATGTGAAATAGTTTGTCAAGGCATTTTTCGAAAGTCTAAAAGAAACAACTGACTGTAGACCCTATACGCATTCGTACAGCTGACCAACAGCATGTCACATCACTGCAGGTAGGACACTCATTCAGAGTTTTGCCATCATTGCCTGTGCAAATACAAAGATGATATTGTGGTTAGGATTAAAAACTACCTACTTCTCCTTCAATAAATGTCCGTGATCCTTCTCCAATATAATCCATAATTGCTCGACGTTAAACCGTTTTTAATATGCGTTTAAATACTATGTTTTCAACATTTATACATGTATTGCGCCTAGGCTGTAAGCTACACTACCCCCGAACGAGCGGCCATATTGACAAACTCGCGCGCTATCTACATTCTCTCGTTTCCTCGAATAGGAGTTACAAAAATAAGCCAACAAAATAGATGCTACAAAGTGCTATAAAGTAGGATTGAAAGTACGTACTGTAAACAAAAATTGAAATGCTATATGCACATATCTCTAGTCATGTTTCAATACTGGCCAACTACCGAAACCGATGTACATACGTAAACCTAACTTAAGTCTGACTCTAGTAGTTAAGTGAAGGTGTCATCGCTCACCTTGTGTTGCTGCGTCATCCAATGCGGAGATAAGACTTTCAACGTCCGTGTGCGAGATTGCTTCACTTTCTGTCGGAGCTGCCAGCGAGGGGGTGGCTGGTCGGAGAGGGTTCATAATGTTTAACTGGGTGGGTCTAGTGGCGGGGACAACCGTTTCGTCGGCGGAGGGAGGTACAGGCTCCGACTTCACCTCCTGATTGGGGCGGGATGAGGGAGGGGGGATGTCTTCATAGCTCTCGTCCAATGAAGTGCCCTGGCGCTTCAACTGGCGCGAAGCGTGGGGTTCTACCATATCAACAACCAACCAAATGGAAATAAAAGAAACAAAAAAGGTGCATAAGAAAACAAAAATCTACCAAATTTAAAAAAATAGATTACAAATTTAAAGAAAAGGGTGAATAATAAGTACAGAACTAGAAGAATAAAATGTTTTCAAAAATTTGTGTCATGAAAGTCAACAGTCACAACAAAAAGCAGTTTCGTAAAGATTTGTTCTGTGGTCCCGGTAGCTTAATTGGTAAAGCTATGGCACGTTAAGCCGGAGGTTCTGGGTTCGAACCCCAGTCGGGGCAAACTTTTTCGACAACTGCTATGAATCAATAAGTATATAAAGTTAATTCTCATATTTTGTATTGATGATGGCATTAACCTTTTGAAATGTATGACCGTTTATATATGTGCGCACCCGAGCGGCCTTCCAGAGTCTTTCCGTATATGTATGTTTCGATGTTTTTGGGTTGCACAGTAATTCAAGGCATGGGTGCATCGAGTTGGTGTTCGGCCATGTAGTAGTGCTACCTATTGACAACATTTTGAACTATTTGGTGGAACATTCGGACGAGATTTGTTCTATTTTTAGCGTGTGTATGTGAAAACGTGCATTGCCGGTGCGTGCGACGGCGAGTGTGGTGCGTGCTAGTAGGCAGCAACAAGTGTTTTCGGTAGCTATGGCGCGGCGCGTGGAGACAATATCCATTCTTGTAATTTTGTTATTATAGCAATAATTTTCAGATTTTACATGGTTTTTACCTTAACATCAACATTCAATGTTGATGACTCGATGTTGATGAGTCAATATTATTTGACTTGATTTTTAAAATGTAATGTTCACTATTTCAATATAAATTATAAATTTGTTTTTTGCGTTGGTGTATGCATCTATTGTTGTCAATTATTCATTATGGCATCATAAATAAAAAATAAACCATGTTTTGTGTGCAAATAAACATTTACATCACAGGAAAATATTGACAATTATTGAGTTCATTAGAAATTTTTTCCTCACAGTCTAAAATACGGGAAAAAACTCACTTTAGGGTTGGCAAACCCCAACTTTTAATGTACTTTTCAAAAAGTTAAGAGGATAGGACATGAGTTTTAGACAAATTTCTGTCCACTCGGCTGACTTGACATCACAGTTCAAAAGTTTCAGCTCTTCAAAAAAAAAAAATGTAGAGTAAGAGTAAATTTAATTCAGAAGTGTACAAATAACAAAGGTGCAGTATATAAAACCAGAAATAAATATTGTGCAACCTTGTAGGTAGTTGTGCTGACCTGTATTGACGGGCGTGCGGCAAGCGGCGAGGTACGAGTCTTGTCTGACGGCTTTGTGTCTGGTTGGTTCGTCACTCTCCTTCCGATCTAGCGGCCACTCGAGGGTGTTCCGAGTGCCGGGTGCAATCCGAGGTGTTCCAAACTCCGCTGCCCAAGACTGCAGAGCTGGAACGCGCTCGCAGGCAAGAACCTTCATAGGGGAGCGAGTGATCTGTAGCAGGCATCACCCACCGGGTGTTAGCAGGTCGGCTTGCACAGAGCAACCGACACAGTAAGGTTGTGTTCCACAAAGGCGACCAGAACGACCAGTCTGCGACCAATGAAATTTAAGTAAACATAATTTGCACCAATGATAGATCAGATTTGCAAGCAACGTATGCGATGCGTTGCAGTTTTGATTGTTGTGGTGGCGATCAAGAAGACCATAGTTTTATTTCGGTCGTGGGCTGGTCTTTGAGGAAAGCGCAGTTATTTCAAATTCTTTCATTGAAAATCATGGAATAATGTCCACTACTGACAATGCTCCTGTAACTACACATGGGTAGACAATAAATCATTAAGAGAGTACAGGACATGCGTTTTAGGCAAATTGCTGTTCGCTTGGCCGACTGACACCACAGGTGTCTGAAATTTTGAACATATGTCACGTATGTGGAAATATAGGGCGCTGCAGTAATACATTTCCAAATTTATAGAAAATAAATTAGTTTTCACGAATTTTGATTTTGTTAAAATCTCTAAAATTGACTTTATTTGTGATTTTTTTCTGGCTGATTTAAGCAAAATTTTGAAAATCTATGACCACAGGGCCGTCCATGTATGCTTCTTTGACAGCTTTGCAAAGTTTCATATATGTCGGATGCATCTTGGCCGAGCAAATAGCTATTTGCTAACTGCCAAATGTGTCCCATTCCCTCTTAATTCATTCATTTATTTAGTAAATGATATGATTTATGTAATATTTTAACGAGATACCACAACTTTTATTAAAACATGGCCTTGTAGAAGCACGCACCATTTCGTAGCCAAGGCAGTCCCCAACAATCAGACATTTAGTGAAACAACGAAAATAACAATCCCCAGTCGAGCCGAGAATGGTTGACCGGTCGCCTTTACGGAACACAACCTAAGTAGGCTTGGGTACGGTCACACTCACTAGCCATAATTAAATTGAAAGGGAGCAAAATTTCATTTTCAACATAATATTAAAAGGACCTAGGCCCTACTATAAATTGCAATACATTATTACTATGTAAGATCACCAATATAACCCCTAAAAATCTAAGAATAAAAAATGAGTAGGGGTGGTGGTGCAACAGGTGGGCGGGGTCTAAGGAGGAAAGCCTATCTTATTAGATTGAGATTGGGTTCATGGCGCGAGCTGGTGATGATTTGATGTGCCAATGACCCAATTCCCATTGTGTCAAGTGTTCCTCATTGCAGGATGGGGCCAATGACTTAACAACCCTCGTGGTGTAGCAGTCATTGAAGTCCCTTCTGTGGGTTCCTTCATGTTGTGCCACCGGTTTTAGGTCTAGTTTCCTGACAGTGTCCTGCCTATGCCCGTTCATCCTGGTGCTCGGGGAATTGGTTGTTAGGCCTATGTATTCGGCTGGGCATAGCTGGCACTGTTTTGGTAGATCAGGTTGGTTGTGGTGCAGTTGTTGTGTTGCCTGATGAGGTATGTTTTTCCAGTCGCTCGAGCAGTAAATGTTGAACAGGGGGGGGGGGGGGTGAATTTTGCAGGTTTTGCAAAGGGGTCTCATGCAAGAGTGTGAACCCTGTGGCAGGGGGAGCTTGTCGGTATTCCTGGTGGGGGGGTGCCTAACGATATGGTCAATGTTGGGTGGACGTCAGAAGTACACGCGAGGCATGTTCAGGGCCAAGTCATTGAACAGAACAGCTATGGGCACACGGATGGCCCTGTCCTACGCTAATTTATTCATGGGCAAGGTCAAAACTGATTTTCTCAAAACCCAAACACTACTCCCACTCTGTTGGTTCCGCTTCATTGACGACATCTGGCTAAAGTTCAAGTTCAAGTTCAAGTTCTTTATTAATCCGTTGATTTATAGAAAGTACAAATATGGATTTCGTCAAATTAATACTAAAGATATCATAGTTATAAGTAGAATGTAAGAGAAAAGTTCAGTATGTTATGTAGGCCTAGGCCTTTAGTAAGGAACATAAAATAGAACAAAATAAATATGTACATTGTGGCTACTTAGAATAAAATAAACTAGGAAGGCCTGGCACAAGATTAATAACAATAGGGAATATTCCACTTCCGCCAAATACTGTATGAATAGATTTTTTAGAAGAAGTATTTCGTCCCGATTACAAATATGTACTTTGTTTTTCCGTGAAATAATAATCCAGTGATTTATAGCCGTTTTAAAAGCAGCAGTTTTTTAAAGCGGCAAAAACGACTATGACGTCAGAACTGTGTTGATCCCACGCCGTCTGGATAAACATACATCCAGACCAAAGATGTTGGAATAGTATTATAGTAGGATCGAGATATACATCAAGACGGCGGTGTTTTTATACAAAGCAGCGCCTAGCGTAGCCTACAGTAATGTAAACAGATGGCGGACATTTTACATTTAACGCCTAGCCAGAAAACGAGAAAAGTTGACATTGCAATCAAAAAACAAAACTGAAACAGTCCTAGGTCTAGGCCTAGACGTAGAAAATTATTTATAATACAACAGTCTAGGCCAATCGTTCCTGTAGGATATAGGCATTGGTATGTGAATACTAAAATTACTCACTTGACAAGCCCTAGGCTTAACTTGCCAACCCTAACCTGCACTTCTGTGTTCTGAGACATATCCCGCACAAAAACCTTACTTTGATCACTAATTAAAGCCAAGTGTAGATAAAGAATACCATGATAGTCCTAGGCTATGCAAAAATTCAAGACAGAATGCTCGTTATTCTTTATCACAATGATCTCGCGAAATCTCCTGTCACTTACGAAAAAAGAAAAACAAAAGACGGTGAAAATGTACATCCCTGTGGAGTTGTTTGTGTTGAGCGGATGGGCGATCACCGCCGTCTGTATGTAAATATGTACAAATATACGTACATTTAGTTTCCAATTGGCCTTGACTCAACACAGTTATGACGTAGTACCGTCCAAAGATGGCGCACGCTCGTTTTTGGCGCGCAAACTGGGGGTCCAATTTACTTCTTGTTTAAATTACACAAAAAACATTTTTTTTTAATAAAAAAAAGTGCAGTGACTATTAAGACATGAATAAGAATTAAAATAAAATATAAAATACGAAGTGGAATATTCCCTATTGTGTACCAGCACACACAGACAAAGAGTAGACATGTAAGAAACAGCTTCTTGAAAGGGATGACAAAAATAAGCTTCCAATCAGATTGAAGGAAGGTATAATATACAAGTAAATGGACTATAGTAAATAGGCCCTATGTGATGAAATATTTACATACTAGTGGGTTAGGAACGACAGATAGTACCGGTGCAAAGATAAGAGGTACCGGTGCAAAGATAAGAGATAAAGCCATCAGGCTGGCTGTCATAGTAAATGTACTATATACTAGATAAAAGATATTATAATAAGTTGAATTATGAGTGGTATTTAGGCCTACGCCTACCAGTGAAATAAAAAATAAAAAAAATATATAAATACACAACATGGTAAGAGCATACAACGTGTATAAGAAAGCTTACAAGGTGTATGTGTATGCAATGCAACACATGGTATTATAAAAGCACGCATTAAGAATAAACAGATTATTATAAAGGTGTTAGCAGATTAGGGAGAGAGGTATTCTTGGAGGGAGTAGAAGCTCTTGGAAGTGACAAAGGATTTCAAATTAGCTTTAAAGGAAGCTATGGAGGGGGACGTTTTAATGTTGTTGGGAAGCTTGTTGAAGATGGTTAGGGTCAAGTACTTCGGGCTTTTTGAGAATAAAGACAGATTATGGGTGGGGATACGAATTTGGAGATTTGACCTTGTAAAATGAGAGTGAACTGATGTGTTTAAGGGGAAAAGATTGGGATTAAGCCGGACAAAAATAGATGCTGCTTGAATCAGGGAACCTGCAAGAGTAGCTATTCCCAGATCTTTGAAGAGCTCTCGGCAGGAATGCCTTCTGGATACACCAGCAATTATGCGGACAGCCCTTTTCTGGAGGGTGAACAGTCTGATTGCTTGAGGAGATGCACCCCAAAATAGTATGCCGTATGTTAGATGTGAGTGAATATGAGCAAAGTATACTAATTTGAGAACATGAGGGTGAACTATCTGTTTCAGTTTCCTAAGCATAAAGCAACCACTATTAATTTTGGAGGTGACCTGTTCAATGTGAATGGACCAGTCTAATGTTTCTGTGATGGTCAGGCCTAACACCTTAGCAGAGTTGGTGCGGGCAATGCTTTTATCATCAATGCGGACTAAGGGACTAGATATTGGAGCATTTTGGGGTGTGTGGAAGTAGACGTAGGTGGTCTTAGGAAGTGAAAGAGTTAATATATTAGTGTGGCAGTAGGAGGACATCAGGGAGGCTTGTTCGTTCACCAATGCTGGGAGGGTAAAGGCACAATCTTTAGGGATGTTAGAAGGTGGCTCGAGTCATCGGCATACTGGGTCAGGGTACCTTTGCTGAGGCAATCCTGAAGATCGTCGACATAAAGAATGAAGGCTAATGGGCCCAAGATTGAACCCTGGGGAACCCCTGTGACCAGAGTTTTTGGTTTAGAGAGAAATTTATGGGTAGACTTTTTTACCGAAGCCTGGATTTCAACTACTTGGGTACGGTCGGACAGGTAAGAGGCCATCCATTTGAGGGCTACTCCTCTTATACCGAAGGTTTCTAGCTTAGTTAGGAGAATATTGTGGTCGATGGTATCAAATGCCTTACTTAGATCATAGAAGAGGCCCACAGCAAGCTCTCCTTGGTCCAGAGCAGAATAGAGGGGAGAGAGAAAGCTAAAGATTGCAGTGACGGTGGACTTATTTTTAAGGAAGCCGTGCTGGGTTGGTGATAAAAGTGAGTGGTAGTTCAAAAAGGATAGTAGTCGAACATGCATCATGTGTTCAAAAATCTTGGAGAACGATGAGAGGATGGAGATAGGCCTGTAATTATTCATGTCTGATTTCTTGCCTTTGCGCTTGTGCGCTCTGGCATTCTTTAGTTGCGACGGAAAAATACCTGAAGAAAATGACGTGTTAATTAAAAATGTTAAGGGGGCAGCAATATGAGGTGTACATTTGGCTAGAAGGGAGCCGGGAACTTCATCTAATCCACTAGAGTGTTTGGATCCCAGTTTTTTTGCAACTTGAATCACTTCAATTTCAGTGGTGGGGTAGAGAAATATAGAGTGGTCAGAGGACTTAGTATTGCAACGGGTGTGTGTGTGTACACTTGGGAGGCAGGGTAGGTGGGAGGGGGGTGGACGACGGCTGACTTGCTATGCTTGAATTAAAAAAGAAGTTATTTTAAAATGATTAGCAAGGGAGCCGGGGTCTGAGATTGGCCGATTGTTATCTATGATTGAAAGGTTTATTTTGGATGTGGGAGCCATGGTTTGTGATTTAATCATGGACCATGTAGCTTTGGCAATGTTGTTGGAAGAGGTTATTAAATGATCATTAAAGTCATTAAAGTGGAGTTTAGCCTGGCGGATGTTTTTAGCATGAGATTTTTTTAGGTTGAGGTATTGTTGTTTGTGATCGTGACTGTTGCAAGACAGTTTTATTTTTAGATGAAGTGACCGCAGGTTTTGTGCTTCCAGACGTAGCTCATGAGTGATCCAAGGGCTTGCTGGTGATTGCTAGGGGAGTGATTTTTTAGGGGGAAAGCAGTAGAAAAATGATGCAAGAAGGTTGACAGAAATGATGTAAAAAGTTGGTCAGCATCAGCGGAAGAATTAAGAGAGCGCCACTCTTTGCGGCTTAGGAGAGAGAGAAAATAATCCGTATTTGCACGGTTAAAAAGGCGTTTTAAGGTTTTCGACTTGGGCACCACGTTGGTTAAGGCAAGAGATATGGTAAGAAGGTGGTGGTCGGAGAGGCCAGGGTTAAAGGAGTTTACAGAGAACAGAGATTTATCTAGGGAGGTGAAAATGTTGTCAATGAGAGTGCTACTAGTGCTCGTCACACGAGTTGGAGTGGTAATAGTTTCATTAATGTTGAACGAGTGGATTAAGTCTAGGAGTTTAGTTCTGGGGGCAGAGGGTGTGAGAAGGTCTATATTGTAGTCACCGCACACAACAATTTCAGCTGTGGGGTGCAGCTTGGTAGTAAGAATTAATATGTCTTCCAGTCTCGTTATAAACGATGGAATATCGCCGAGGGGAGATCTGTAGATCGAGAGAATAATAATTTGGTGGTCTTGGAGAAGCCAGAGGCCACCAGCACATTGAAATACTTTCTCAATGCAGAAGTCCCTAACTTCCATGATGGGGGATATATTGAGGGATGGTTTGGAGAGAATACCGACTCCTCCATGGGTGAAGGTTGAGCGGCAGAAGATTTGGGTGTTAGAGTAATCGGCAATACAAAAAGAGTTAATTTCATCAGGGGTGAGCCAGTGCTCAGACAGGCAGAGAATTTCGGGAGCTAAATTTTTGGTGAGAAGTTCGAGTTCTTCAATTTTGTTGCGAATGGAGCAGAACGAACGAACTAGCGAAAGCTAAATAAATAAATCATACTACTACTATAGATGTTGAGAAAGGCAATTTGAGGTTTGTGGTTGGGATCGTTAGTGGATTGGTTGGAGCCTGAGATTACACGGGCTATGGGGGGTGTGATGGGAGATTGATCTGTGAAAAATCTATATGGGCCCACGGTGAAGAATCATTTGCCATCTTCTTCCTAGAGGAACTCAACACCTTCTCCTCTCTACGATTCACGTGGGAAAATTCCAAGCACCACGTCAACTTTCTAGACGTCGACATCGAGCTCCACAAGAGACATTGAAATCAGCATGCATTTCAAGCCGACCAACAGCCAACAATATCTGCATTATGACAGCTGCCACCTGAAATATACCAAACAAGCCCTACCCAACTCACTAGCCACACGAGGACGGAGGATCTGTTCCAACTGCGAGCACCTAGCAAAGTATTGTCACCGCATTGCGAATGTCTTTGATGCCCGGGGATACCCTCGCCACAAAGTCCTAGAAAGGATTCACCGTCCTAGCGTACAACATACTCCACCGAGTAACCAGATCATTCCGCTTGTCACCAAACGGGATACTGAAACGAGGAGCGCGCTCCTTGAAAGCATCGGCCCTCACCAAGACTTGGCCCTGAACGTGCCTCGCGTGTACTTCCGACGTCCACCCAACATCAGTGACCACATCGTTAGGCACACCCGCACCAAGGAAACCGACAAGCTCCCCCTGACACAGTGTTCACACCCTTGCATGAGACCCCATTGCAAAACCTGCAAAATTCACCCCCCACTTCAATATTTACTGCTCTAGTGACTGGAAAAAACACACCTCATCAGGCAACACAACAACTGCACCACAACCAACCTGATCTACCAAAACAGGGCCAGCTATGCCCAGCCGAATACATAGGCCTAACAACCAATTCCCTGAGCACCAGGATGAACGGGCATAGGCAGGACACTGTCAGGAAACTAGACCTAAAACCGGTGGCACAACATGAAGGAACCCACAACAGGGACTTCAATGACTGCTACACCACGAGGGTTGTAAAGTCATTGCCCCCATCCTGCAATGAGGAACACTTGACACAATGGGAATTGGGCCATTGGCACATCAAATCATCACCAGCTCGCGCCATGAACCCAATCTCAATCTAAGATAGGCTTTCCCTTAGACCCCTCCCACCCGTTGCACTGCCACCCTCACTCACCCTCACCCCCAACAGCGCCTTGCAATATATTGTAAATAACTTTAAATTTGGTTCTTCTCTAACGGTCGGTGACCAAGGCACATTGGCCGAAACGTTCGACATTATGTATCTGTTATGTAAATATATTTGTTAACCAGACAGTTTCACGCAGCTGCTCATCTCGTTTAAGGTAAGCTGTTGGTCCCTTTCTTCTTTCCCCAATCACACATACTAACCTAGCCAATAGGCATTCTATCACAACCAACATAAGAATAAAAAATGTTTTACTACTGACAAATGACAAAGGCTACAGAACTTAGACCTACAGACAGCATAAAAGTGAGATTCTGCAGCAGAATTCAAAAGTTAGTGTCCTACACTCAAAACCAGCATGACACAATTACTACTACTGCAGCTCAGAGTGGCGAGCAAGAGATGTTGACCTAACAGACTGTAATACTACTATGTTTACCTCTTGAATACATTTGAAGGTTGAACATATCCATCTTAATGGCCAGATTGTGTATAAGCCTACTGTAGCCTCAAATAACACTCGCAAATTTTGTAGCTTAACTATCTCTGAACTAGTACACGAATAAATTCAAATTTGTTTAAAGAAAATACATTTCTAAAGATGCAGATGTGTTCACGGTTTACACTCTACAACTTGTTATGTTGTTAATATTATCACGACTGCCACTTGCTATCTCCTCTTCCGTCTTCAAGGTCACTGTAAAAGAGTTGTGTTATGGCTGGTTAGGTTATTGTAAAACTTATAGAGAAAGAAAAACCATCTTTAGAGAGAGAAAAACAACTCAAAAAGTACAAATTCCTGTATTCAGGCCTACATTAAGAAATATGAAAATTAAAAGTTGTTTTGGGGATCAAAGTGACAAATCACCACTATTAATCAGTAGCCCTACTAAGCTGATGAATGTTACTGAGTTTATATTAGCCTTGTTTACATGGAGGACTGAGTACGGAGTTGAGTACGGTTTTTGGTCTCAGTACCACATGTAAACACATGAAATCAAGTACTGAACCGGTTGGGTTCGGTCCGACGAAATGGTGCAACCGAACCCAAATACCGTACTGAGTACTCACATGTAAACAGCTTCCTGAGAGGGAACCAAACTGAAAAACATGCAGCCTAATTGCAAATGTCAATAAATAAGTTTTACAATGTTGTATTTATTTTTAACTTCTGTTCGTTGGGCTCCAACTTCAACTGTAGATTATCCATGCCTAGGTCTAGGGCTTCAATCCTACTCGTATCTATGAAAATGACATGAAAGTAAGGTTAAGTAACAGTGATGTTTTGAGCAAGATGGCCTTGATGCTGCACCGAATGTCAGTTCAGTTTTAGTTGGGTACTCGACATGTAAACACTTCAAGGACATTGGAACTGTACTTAAATTTCAGTACGGTACTGGACCCAGTCCTCCATGTAAACAAGGTTATTGTTTTACATTTTTGAATGTACATAGACTCAAAAGTCAGCTAGGATTGAAAGACCTTCAAAATGGTCACGTGATCCAACTCGACACAACCAATGCAGAACAACTAAAAATACTATCATGCAATGGTCACCTGATTTTGGAGCACTGGAAGTACTTTGACACAGGGTTGGCAGAGTACAATACGTTTCGTATAAAACCAGTATAATACGTATGTATTATACCGTATAATATACACGTATAAAACAGGAGGTTTTATACATGTATAAAACGTATAAAACTAAAAAAAGGCTCTGGGTCACATGAATGTAATCAATCAATAGTTAATGTTGACTATGTTTGCTCTTAGCTATAGGCACTAACTTGTAACAATGTACAAACATCATAAAACTAGTCTTTTGCCCTAAAAAGAGTATGAATTACTTCAATGAGGTAGTCGTAGTCACATCAGGGTGTATCGACATATTTTGTTTAGAATTACATTTTATTATCAAGTGCAGCCTATACACAAATATGCCTACTGCAGTTATTATTATACGGTCCACTTTTTAAATAAAGTATAGTCTATCTTTACGGCTAGGCTATATATTTTAGTAATGTGAATTTTCATTTTTGAGATAGGATAATGATTATCTTTATTGACCACAATCCGCCACATGCATGTCTTGTTCATATACCAGTTGGCCTACTGATACATACTAATTATACTATAATTTACTGAACAAAATATTTGAAACACTAAATAGGCCTACTAAAGTGATCTTTATTTTAAAGAAAGATGCATGTAAGCCTAGGTGTAATTATTGTGTAGTATTATGGCAATCTAAAATGTAACAACTATGATAAGCATATGTTACACTTTGATTGAAGAAGGGTTGACAGGTTGGGAAAGCAAAGAGAACATAAATCCCAGCCTGAAGGGCGGGGGCCGACAAAACTTTTCACCTGCTGATGACAATAGTTCTTCCTTGGCCATTGTATCATACATGCTATTGTTAGTTCTTCTTTTTTTGTTACCGGTATTTTCCAATTTTCCATGCTTCACCAATATTTAAATGAAGGCTCAATATGCAGCTACCATTATTATTAGTTTTTATACAATCATAATAAAAACATTTGAAATTTAAAGCTACCTACTTTTATACGTTTTATACGTTTTATACTGTATTATACATAGTTTTATACGTATGTATGTATAAAACCTTTTATACGCGTATAATGCCAACCCTGCTTGACAGCTGAATTATTAGGTCATATTATAGATGTTGTTGTTGCATTAAACACAGATAAAACTCATACCAATGAAAAAATACAAACATCAGTCACAAATCTATTTTTAACCCATTTAAATTTTTTAATGAATTTGAATTTGCATTAGCAAAACAAATATGCAAATTTGTTCCTGATAAAAGAAATGATTTTAATATTTTTTGGGGCAGATTCATAATATTTTAGCAAACTTAAGAAAATTCAAAAACAAAAATTTAAAATACAAGTAAGCTAATTAAAATAATAATTTAAAAATTGAGGTTAAAAGAAAGTTATTTAAAATTTGTTGATGAGCAAAGTAAAGATTCCATTCCACTACCCTGGAGAAAAAAATCCGGAATGTTTTTCTTTCTTTCTTTTTTTGTTTGTATTTTTGTGTGTTTGTTAACACGATTCCAGCTGAACCGATACTCCAATTGCGATGACATTTTCTGGAGGCCTTCGAAATCTCTCAACTTAGAACTGCCACGTTTTTTAGCGCAATCAAAAAATTATTTCTCATGAAAATCGCAATTGTACGATTTTTTTTAATTAAAAACAAATTTACTTATAACACCAACATGCTTTATCCGATTGTAATGATTTTTTCACAGAACCTTAATTTTATTAATTAATATATTCGAGTGAAATTTGAGCGCAATCGAAAAATTATTTTTCATGAAAATCACAATTTTACGCATTTTTAATTTTTCAATTTTTTTATTTTTTATTATGTCTCTATTTGCAACAGGCAATGTAGCCCACTAGTGCAAATTTAATAGAGAAGGGAGGAGGGGAAACCCGGTACCGGCACATAGCCTACTCCTACCGAAAAGTACCAAGGGGACCAACGGCTTTACGTCCCATCCGAAAGGACGGTGTAACTTTTGACAGTCATATAGGTTCCTCCACTAACCTGGACTGCCGAGCAGACGGCGCCAAGGAGAACGAAGGTGTCACACAAGCTTACGAACCCTAGTCTGCTCTAGCCAGCGATATACGTGTGTTTCAGGGCAGAGCGGCGACCCACTCAACCCCTGACCACGCCCGATGTTGCTTAACTTCAGTGTTCGAGTGGGAACTGATTAAACGACCGCGGCTAAATCGCTGGCTTCTTCGGCTTATAACACCTAGGCCTACATGCTTTATCCGATTGTAAAGATTTTTTCACAAAACCTTAATTTTATGAATCGATATATTAGTGTGAAATTTGACCGCAATCGAAAAATTGTTTCTCATGAAAATCGCAATTTTACGCTTTATTTAGTTTTTTACAAAATTTCTTCGACTTCTTTGACCGATTGTAATGATTTTTTCACAGAACAACAGAAAATCTGCATAACACATGGCAGCTCAATGTACCAATTACGCTCATCCAACAACGAACCTGAAAAAGTGTTTGGGAAGCTTCCTAGTATAAATGTTTCCAATTTGCGATTTTGAAATTGATATGGATACAGAAAAATATTGTTAAATAAGTGACTTTGTATTGTGTATCCGCAGAGTTGGCAATAAAGATTACACAATCAAAATACCTAAGTTGGAACTGAGATTAAAGAATTCCTGCCGTTTTCAAATGTTGTCCAGAAGGAAAATTTTTTCTCGACTCCTGTTTATATTTAATGATGTAAGATGGCACCCGTAGTGGAGCATGGAGCACGAAAGAGCATATTCCTGAAAATAAAATCCGGGACAAAACAATACAAGACACCATAGCGGCGAAACGCAGGTGATTTGGGGAGCAAAGCCCCTCAAAAATTTGCCCACAGGTAATTTCTTTGTTTTCAACTTTTTTTTTAAAATAATTTTAGTCACTTTTGATGGCTTTGAAACAAGATAGAGAGGATAATAAAATATGCAATATCTAACAATAACATAATCGATACCGATTTTCGGCCGAATATATTCTTGCCTCTGCCTATAGGCAGTCTCAAGGTTGCGACTCGAGAGTGGAGTGGGTTAGGCGGGTGCCATGCTGCTGACTTCGCGCTCAAAGAATACCGATTTTCATTTTTTTACTGAAGAGATTTTAATTTTTGTGACAAATCCGGAACAAAAAGGTGTCCCGAAAGCATTTTTGGGACACCGGAACGAGGGGTAAAATTCTGGGACGGATGGTCACCCTACCCGAGTGAGATGAAATGATAAAGGAAAGCTCCCCTTGCAAAGATTGCATTGCTTTTATCAGATGAGAATGTTGCGAGACTTTACTGAATTTTTCTGAAAGCTATTTGATGTTTAACATTGCTATGTCTAGATATAAGATAACCAACAAAACATCGCAATCCTAGGCTAGGGCCTAACTAGTAATTACCTGTAGCAGCAATATGTTGTACTAGTAGGTAGTACAGTATGTTTAGTATGTTATTATGTTACCAATTTACGACTTAAGTGGACTTTTAGTTTATGGGAAAGTTATTTAAGAATCAGAAATCACCATCGGTAAAAAAGTAGTATTGGTACATCCCTAGCTTTGAACATATATACACACAACACATCACACAACATAAAATATACAACACAAAATACAACAAAAACGCTTAGGCCTAAAACAAGACATTCAACACAAAAACAAAAACAAGAAGGGCTAGCGGTGTGCTACCTTGCTTCTCTGGGCGATAGTCACGTGGCGGCTCACAGTGAACGATCTTCGTTCCGATGAGAACCAGTCGGTTGCCCGAACTGTAGTTGCTCGCAGAACCTAGGCCAACACGGTCAGAATACACATTTAGGACCCACTTACAATGCACAGAAGAATAGCTTTAAGTAGCCCTGTCTTTCATGTAAACGTCTAGATCAATATCAAGTCAAGATGTTTCATCTTGTATGTAGGCCCTAGAGCGATAGGCCTACGTAGTATACACTAGGGATGAGCGTTTAATTTCCTGAACGTTTAACCCCTTGAAATTTTCGCGTTTAAACGTTCTAAGTCATATTTTTTTTAAATTTTTTAAATAATTTTTTGGAAGGCGGAGGTCTAGGTTTTAAAACAAAAATCGTAATTTTGTACTTATGAGCGAAAGACGAATAATTAACAACGGTTTTATTCTCACTCTCGCATTTAATGACCCGGCACTTCCACCATGTATAACAGACAAGATGTCTTAATACAGCCTGGGACCCGGCACCTCCACCAAAATTAAGTACTTTAGAAAATTATCGGACTAATTTGCTAGCCCGTGTTTGTGTAGGCTCCAAAAGTGCTAACAAAATAACATTTCATAAATTATTTATTTTTTTTTAAAATTATTAATAACCTCTTACCGTCCACTAAACGTTTAAAAGTCCCATCCCTAGTATACACAGGGTGCAAATTGACGGCTTGGCAGGGGGGGGGATGGCCAAGCATAGTGGGCTGTAAAGGGTATGGTGGAAAGCCCCAGCCGCCGGAGGCCAAATTCTTTTGGGGTATTATTGTCCTCGAGATGGCCTTAGAAGCGATTTGAGATATTATTTTGATAGGTGTGTGTTGCAATTGGCTCAGCCACTATGGTGAGTCATCCCCTCCCCTACCACCTAAATCCCCTCCGAACTTCCAAGAAATGGTAAAACGGAACAATTTGAGTGTTCTTGTGTAATTTGAGTCCAAGTTCGGGAAAGTGAGCTGTGAACAAAGGACAATTTGCCGACAAGACAATCGAGTCCAAGAGGGAATGTGACACATTTGGTAGTTAGCAAATAGCTATTCACTCGGCCAAGATGCATCCGACGTATATGAAACTTTGCAAAGTTGTCAATATAAAGCATACTTAGACAGCCCTGAAGTCATAGATTTTCAAAATTTTGTCCTAATCAGCCACAAAAAAATCACGAATACAGTCAATTTTGGAGTTTTTAACAAAACCAAAATTCGAAAAACTAATTTACTTTTTATTAATTATTTTAAAACAAAATTTGGAAATGTGTTATTGAAGAGCAGTATATTTGCACATTCTTGACATATGTTCAAAATTTTAAACACCTGTGATGTAAGTTGGCCAAGCACACAGCAATTTGCATAAAACACATGTCCCATACTCTCACTTCACAAACACTTCCTGGCTAGGAATATGTGTAAATTGACGCATTATTTATTAACAATGCAAGATAAAGTTACTTGACAGGCCTATCAATGACATGATATGAGATGAGATGGGTATCCAGAGGTGGGGACTCAGCCATCCCTGGCAGGGATACCTTTCAGTACAACAGAGCCAGGGATAAAATTACCAGAAGGGGGAAATCCCCCATCCCCCCGTCAATTCGCACCCTGCGTATACATTCCTCCCTAGAATTTAAGAAAACTTGACATAGCGGCCCACATAATTTGAACAAAGTAAGCCAACCATGTTATTTTAATTTGTAGTACTACATTCATAGAAAGTCATTTTAGTAATGAAAAACATTGAGATGGTCCGATTCCAGATTTGACCGATTCCGATTCTTATAATAAGTAAGCTTAGCCATAGAATGTAAATAAACACTTATATGTACTAGTGAGGAAGGTTTGTTACAAGAATAATGCAAGGAATTATATTTACTAGGAAAACGACAACGTTGTTGTTAAACGAGTGAGTGCATGAGCCATGTGTTGAGTACCCCTTAACATTCCTTTTCTTCCCCTTACCTTTGGCCACCCTAGCCTAGACTAGAGTGGAGCATTATGGCCTTACAGTTGATGCGCCATTATACCAACTAAACTTAAAAACCCTATTATTTATAGGGAATTATCGTAACTCTCGGGTCGATACAATGCCACTGGCTATTCGAGGCATTTTACACAACAATATATTATTATGCGCGGCATTTGACACGAAGCCAAGCAATGTGAACGCATGTGCACGCATGTGCACATGTGGCTGTGCCCCTAACGTTGGGCTGCCAAATGAACAATAACGAGCTTTCCTGCCTTAACGTTGGGCGTCAAATGAGCAGTAACGGTTGAAACGCCCTAAGAAAAATTATAAAAATATTGAAATTTAAAAATTCGTGCCCAAAAGAAAATTTAGAAAAATATTCAGATATAATGAATATTGATGAAAATAATTCCTCGGGGTAGAATTATTTTGGAATGCCTCGGACTAGACTCAATCGGATCGCTGATGGTCGAGAAAGGTGTCAAAAAATATCAAAAACACTCCAATCTAAATTTATCAAGAACAAAATTAATATATGATTAGTCAAGAAGTTACTGAAGTTAAATTAAGCAAATTATTAGGAACACAAATCAAAGAATATAATAATAAAGAAGGTAACCTTATAGTATTCAGACTCCAAGGTCTAGGCAGGGCTTCACATTTAATAGACACAAGAGAAAGGACAAATAATAACTTGAGTTATTATTGTTATTAAATGGTTTAAAGAATAGTTCAAATACGCTACTCAGTGTAGCCACACAGTTTACTTACTCAATTGTTGGTTGTTTTCTCTCTCGTGTCAAAGTTGTTAACTCTACGGTATTGGATTATCTGTTATATCATGGGTTGCTCTTCACTCTCAAATCAATGAAGTATGGGCCAAAATTGGGATTTAAGGGCAATTAAAATGATGCTTGAAGAGCTGAAGTTAAAATGAAAATATATAGGAACAATAATGATAACAAACTTTTTTAAGGAAATATGTTGAATCTAAATAATAATAATAATAATAATAGTAAACAAAAGTATAAATCATCCACTAAAGGTTTTTATGTAGTCACACAATAGTACAAAGGGTAACAAGGTGCACAAAGATGGTTCACCCTCAACTCCCTACCTAGCTGATCAGCTGTGTTAACTTCCTAATGTCTTGTTGTTCATTATGATTACAATTAATTTCCCAAAAGATGTGATTATACTATAAAAAATGAAACTATATAACAGGTAGTAAATCAATAGCTTTATTTCATACATCAATAACTGTCCAACATGTCAATTTAATGTTCGATTTTTGTTTTTTTATTTTTATTCATAATAAACTTTTTTGTTAATACTAACTTGGTACTAATGCACAGCCATATTCTTCAAGAAGTTCTAAAGAGGATGGATGATTGGTTTAAAACTCAGGAACTTGGTATTAATTATAGCAAAACAAATTTTATGATTTTTCATAAGGCTAATGATAGAAGCATGAATGATATTCATTTGACGTTAAATTGTAATGGTAAGTTAATTTCTAGAGTGTATGAATTTAAATATCTTGGAGTTTTCTTAGATTGTAATTTAAATTTTAAGAAACATTATGAATATGTGTGTAATAAAGTATCATCAGCAATTGGAATTATAAGTAGAATGAAGAGGTTTGTAACCGAGAGAATGTTGAGGCTACTTGTAGATTCTTATATTCACTCTGTTATTGATTATTGCTTAGTGGTTTGGGCAGTAAGACCTTCTACTGAGTATGTTGTACTCCAGAAGAGAATTGACCATCTGTTTGATTCATTTCCCTTTAAACCAAGATTTGCAGTCTGATTGTTTCACGATTGAGGAGAGGATGAAGTATAGCGTGCTGGTAAATACATACAAAGTATTGAAAGGTATGTTTTTAGGTATTCTACCCAATATTTTTAAAATTGTTGATCGTGATAGAAATTCTACTTTAATAAACTCATTGGAAGTTCCTAGATTAAATTCTGAAGCATTTAGAAAGTCATTTATGTACAGAGGCGTTTCCTATTGGAATTCAATTTCTTATGATATTAGAAGCCAGTTTACTGATCTAGGAATTGTACAATTTAAAAGTAAAATTGAAGCAATGATAATGAATCAAAGAGCAAAAAATTGATTTTTACTATTTATTTGTAAGTTATTGTCTGTGTGTTTGTGTAATGTTAATTTACCTTCATAAGCTCTTATAATTGATTTTGCTTTTCTCTTTGTTTGTTCATTATTGCTTTGATTATGATAGAAACAATGTATTTTCAACTATATTTTTCTGCCTAGATTGTCTGGTTGCCGCCCACTGATGGAGCTTGCAACTTGATTTAGGTGTCCTGTATCATTGCTGTGATCAGTTTGACATGAAATTTTTTTAAAAAATTATATATCTGATATAATTATATATATGAGTCAAGATTTTAACACAAAAATGAAGATTGAACCCAAGAATAAAAATTTCGCGTTCGGTGGTTTCTTCCGCGAAAGTTGATTATATCCTGATTTGCTGTTCCTGATTTTTGGCAAACCCCATATTCGTTTGAGTGGGATCGTCTAATAAATCAGTTTTTTTCTTTTCGTTTTTCTTTTTTAATGTTTTTTTCTTTTTTTTTTTTTTCTTTTTTTTTTTTTTTTCTTTTCTTTTCTTTTCTTTTCTTTGCTCATGAACATGAAGGCTGTGAATGAGTTGAGAAATGTTTTAAAATTTATATCTTGTCAAATGAAGTTTATTTCATGTTCTACTTAGTGTTGAGTGATAAAATTTTGTTCAAAATGTAAAGATTTGTTTGATGAAGCGGGGATATTGTTATCAAACTTTTTATTATAAGGTAAGAGATTAAAGTGATATTCAAACATTTTAATTTGAGAAAAAATATCATGTGAAATAAAAACAAAAGTCTAAAACACAAGAATGTGTAAAGGGCTTCTCAGATTTGTGAAGAGGAAAGGGTGTCTCATGAGAAGAGGCAGTAGAACATTATGTAGTGTCTCGGGAAACTTTAGATATCGGCCATTTATCAAAAAAGTTTTCACATAATATAAAAACATTCTAGTCAAGGCCGTAAGATTTTTCCTTTCAACGGGGTTTATTTCTATCTTAAACGCCCTTACTCTACTTATGTAAATTTTAATAGTCGTGTTACCTACACTATAACATCACTGAACGAAGCAGATCATGGCCGGCTCAATTTTAAAACCTTTGAAGGCAAAAAATTTACCCCAAAAATGTAAAAGACCTGGAAAATTTTCTGCGTTGTCAATGGAGGGCGACTTCAAAAACGGCTCGAAGACCTACAAAAAACTACCCACTCACAAACTAGAGGAACTAAAGAAACTACTGGTTTCGTCTAGATCAGATAACCTCAAATCAACGCCCACCTCGACGATGAGAGTAAATTTGAACCCGACGCCGTCGTCGCGGATGCTATACGTGAGCTGCAAAACTAAGCTTGACCAACAGATCACTGCCGTTAAGGAGGGATTATTAAGGATCTGGAAGCCGTGCGTCGCGACGTTCGCCGTTATAGACCAAGTCACAATCGACCACGGAGACATGATCAAACGACTGCGAGCAATACACCCGACGCAACTGCCTCCTCATACACGGCTGTCCCTGAGTCCGCCGGGGATGTGTTCGAGTCCGTACTCCGCTTCTCGTCCACCCGCCTCCAGTACGAGCTGAGGGAGGAGGACATCGATCGTTGCCCCCGCCTTGGACCCGTCAGGCACACCACAGCGGAGGTCGTTGCTGAGGGCCGTCCGAGGCCATCATCGTGAAATTCACGCGCTACTACACCAGGGCGGACATATGGGGGCGCAAGAGGAAGCGGGCAAAATCCAATTTCCCTCATCACCGAGTCTCTTACTCGAACCCGGGCGAGACTTCTAGGTCTTGCTAAGAGCCATCGCGGGTCAAAGCAACGTGTGGCCCCAGGATGGACGGATCATCTTTCTGGGACGAAGCAACAAGAGGATTACGTCAACGGGAAGGGGGACTTGGAGATGCTCAACGACCTACGCAAACCCCAATCATCTAAATGAAAGCTAACCACGACACTTAAATTCAAGAGACCCCAGCATAGAGACACTACCCAATGTATTTCGTTCATCTATTGTTCAATGCAAATTTGAATTTTTATTTATCGCTCCGTATTTCTAGTTTAGTTTAATCTCCCTTTCAATTAGTTTAAATTTTTCCGTGTGTATGTGTGTGGGTGCATGAGAGCGTTTTGGTTATAAAAGAAGACAGCAGGAGACATGGTGAGTGTTTTTGCATTATCATCAACTTTGTCACAGGTGATGGTCGACTATACTTATATCTATTATATAATACCACATTCTTACCCTCTTCCTTGGAAAAAACTAGTAGTAACTAATGGCTCCAAACCAAAGTAAGTTGGCAAAAATGAAGACTCCTAAAGCAAAACCACCCCAATCACTGCCTTTCGTAAATCCCCTACTAACAGTAACACTTGACTCAACACTCTCCCCTCCCCCTTCCCCAAAACTATTCACCCCTCAACCAGCAGTCTTCTCAAGAAGTGCCTAGCGGGGCCACCCGCGCGCTCTTCAGGTCATTCATCTAAATGCTAGCCCCCTTTCTATCACACTCCCCTCGACCTTCAGGCCGTTGTAGAGGATAGTAGGCCACACGCTATTCTGATCAGTGAGTCGTGGCTAAAACCTTCCCTCAACTCTCACTGGCAAGACTAGATGGGTACAGGCTGATCAGAAACGATTGCACTAAAGGGTCGCGGGGGAGGGGTCTGTGCTTACACCCGTGATGATGTGAAAAGTAAAATTCTTTCTAAATCACCCAACGAGTATTGTTCCCGGCCGGAATACATGATTTTGGAAATTAAATTTCAAATCACTCTATACTTATAGCAGTTGTCTACCGTCCTCCAAAAAAGGGTTTCCCCACAGACTTTGAAAGTTCACTCTTACAATTCATTTCCCATTATGAGCACGTAATTGTAATGGGTGACTTTAATACTAACCTACTAGCTGTTAATCACACAGATACAAAGAAAACTAACTACCATATTCGAATCATGCAACCTAACTATATTACCGCTAGAACCACCCATATACCTCACCTCGCATACAGGATTGCCCTTTATAATGACGTCAAAAACCGTGATAAAGTCTTAAATCACGGTCAACTTTTGTACCAGGCATATCAGCTCACGACTTATTATTTTTACAATATTCCATCCGTACGCCGAAACAAAAACCAAAAACTTATTTCACGACGAGCACAAAAAACTCATAGATGTTGACGAATTTAGAACCGATTCTATTTCTTACCTTGGGACTCTTTAAATCAACCTGCCCACAATTGACGAAAAGCTTTCAGCATTTAATTCTATGATTTTTAAACCCTGTATGATAAACACGCACCATAAAAGTCGTCAGAGTCACTAAAACCCCTTTCGTCATGGCTCAATGCTGAGATAAGAAACCAAATGGCCAGGAGGGACGCGGGATTTAAAAAATTCAAATCAAGCCCCGACCCTGAGCATGAAAAAGAATACCGACACTTAAGAAACAAAAACTAATCAAATGATAAGGACAGCAAAACGGCGTCACACCTATACCTTATGGACCCCAAAAATGCCTAGAAAAAAACATGGCAACCCCCGTCCTATATGGGGCATAGGCAAACAAAGGAGACGAGGGTCTTTTCGAAATCCCTCGACAACCCTAACAATATTTTACACTCCCCCACAAAAAATTTAACCCGTTCTAAAAGATAAGCCCTGTTAAGGCATTAAAGAAAAATCACTACACCAACGTATGATCAATTTAATTTTAAAAACGTGAACCCAAAAAAGGCAATTAAGCAATTAAACAAATAAATCGAATGCTGAAGGCGTAGATTAATCCCCATAAAACTGATTCAAAACATGATCAATCTGTCCCAATTTTAATCGAACCTATTACTTACCTCTTTAACTTCTCACTAACACATCACTCTTACCCTGACATTGGAAACAGGCACTTGTTCGTCCTCTACCCAAAAAAACCAAATCCCAGCCCCTGTTCGTGGCTACCGTCCAATCAGCATCCTACCCTCTCTCTCTAAGGCGCTTGAGTATATTGTTCACACTCAAATAACTGATTTCTAACAGAGAACAATATACTAGACCAGTACCAATCCCGGATTCCGTTCCAATCATAGTATTTTTGCACCCGCGCTTATCAAAGTAACTGACGATATACGAACAAAAATGGACAGTAGACAACTTACACTTCTGACTTTACTTTACTTTAGCAAAGCATTTGACTCAGTTGACTTTGATATACTAATGACTAAACTTGAATCTATAAAACTTTTCCCGCCCCCTTCAGTGGATGCATTCTTACCTCAGTGGAAGACAGCAATGTATAGTATCGGGTAAAATAAATCTGAATGGATGCCACTTAAGAATGGGGTGCCTCAAGGCAGTGTCTAGGGCCATTATTATTCTCACTCTTTATTAATGGGCATATCGAAATCGCTCAAATATGTTATCACCATCTTTATGCCGACGACCTTCAAATTTATCTTCATTCCTCCCCTCTCGCAATAACCAAGGGAATTCAAATGATGAACGAGGATTTGCAATCTTTACATGCTTGGGCGACCAAAAATTGTTTGACTATAAATCCATAAAATCTCAATCTATGATTCTAGGTTATCCACAAACTGCTAGCAAAAATAGACCGCACCAAAAATCAACCCCGTTTTCCTTAAACGGCACGACTATACCTTTTCAGCGTCATTTTAGAAACTTGGGACTCTTTATGACAGATGACATGACCTGGACCGAAACATATCAAAACACGGGGTGTCAGAAAACCTACGCATCTTTACACTCTTTAAACCGTTTAAAAAACTTCCTCCCAACAAAATTTAAAAAAAATGCTCGTACAAAGCCCCCGTCATGCCTCATTTTGATTATTGCGACGTGTGTACAATGACCTACTGAAGACCTCTCATTCGTCTCAGAGAGCTCAAAATGCCTGTGTTCGTTTCATCTTTGGTATAAAAAAAAAATGATCATATTACCCCTGGATTCAAAAAAACTTGCGTGGATTTGTCTAAATGACCGTAGAAATCTACACTCGATTTCCCTGTTCATCGTCTGCTCTCAACATCAACACCTTCGTACCTAGCATCTAATTTTCAATACCTATTCTCAAACCATACCTTCAACACTAGATCTAGATCAGGTACTCAGTTTAAAATTTCCAACCCATAGAAACCAATCTTTTTGACCACTCTTTACAATAAACGCTATTCAAGTCTGGAATATCTCCCAACGAGCATCAGGGATGTTTAGGAATTGTTACGACACTTTCAAGCATAAAAATACATCAACATTACTTGAGTAATATAATTAATTAATAGCTATAAACATCAGCCGCTACAGCCTTTTTTAAATTAATGATTGAGTAATGCATACCACAACCTGCCCCCTGCTCACCTGTATTTCTGCACACAATGTCTAAAGCTATATTAATTTTGTACTTTTGTGTGAATGGATGGGAATGAATGTTTCTTAAACTATTGAAGATTTGCATAAATCGATTCAAAATTCATAATTTGCATAACATTACTATACACCTAGAAAATTTTTAAATTTGCAATAATGCTACCATAATGTATTAATGTATTATTTCAATATTTATAGGCCTATAATCATGTAATGTTCTCTTTAAATTTTCAAATGTATTATTATTATTATAAGTATAAGGTTGGATGGAAGATAAGGCTTCACTAGCCTTAATCCCGCCTTACAATAAAGACCCTTATCTATCTATCTATCTATCTATCTTTTCATTTTCTCCACCCTTTTTTATATTTGATTCATTCATTAAATGCATATAATATCATTCAATTTGTTACCAAAATTCTTGTGTTAAATGCATTGTTGTTGTAATGCTACTATTTCAAATATTTACGAAAATGTAATTTATTGTTGTTTCTGCATCTATGTAATTAGATTTATTTAGTTGTCCTCCTTTGTAAATCAGTTTTTATAACTGAATAGGATAGACGTTAAATAAATAAATAAAATAAAAAAATAATAATTTGTGATATGTTTTTTGTCCTGTCTGTTGTGGTTTTTTAATTGTTAATTTTGTTTGATAAATATTTCTGTAAAGAAATCGAAATATCACATTTAAATAAATATTTTGTTAACTAACAGTGAAAAAGTCCAATGATTGATATTTATAATGTGATTATACATTTAAATTTAGTACAAGGTATTTCGGATACTCATTGTTCAGTTGTTGCTGCGACCAAGTATTTGAAGGGGTAGGGTTTTGATCGGATTGTCCTAGGTTCGATACCCGGCCTGAGCTCTCTCACGCATCAATCGGACGATTCAATCAGACGAATCTTGACAACAAACACCACCGCGCCATCCGACAGTCTCCAAGGCAACTGACTGACGTTCGCTTCGTGGCGGCCCGGACCTTACTTAACCTCGGCTGGCTGACGTAATCGTAGATAAAACACGTCGTAGAAGTTGACAAACACGGCTCGGCAATATGACTTTGCAATCGGATGAGTCTGAAATCCTCACAGTATTAAGTCTTATGTCCACACTCGTACGTCGTCTGATGATTACCAATTGTTCCTACAGTTTCGGTTTTCTATAACAATATCTCGGTGCAAGTTTTTCGATCCACAATCCTTACACAAAAATGTTCTAATCTCGGTTAACTAGACGGCGGCTGACGTTAGGCCCTACGTGCTCCTTGACAATTTCTCTCTCTCCAACTTAGCTAATAATAATAATCTCTACGTTTATTTCAACTTGTCGGACGTAGTCCTCTCTTCTCACCAGTACTATTCTCAAATAAATGACGGCACAAGCGATTACAAACCTCCACACTCGCGTAGCATGTGGTACGTGAACCCACTATCTTGCTGCTTCAAAGTGGCTCCTAGGCCCAAAATACCTCTTAAAACTTGTTTAAAATGTTCTTTCAACGATCACATATCGTGCTACTACCTGGTAAAGTTCCAAAATGAGGCTACAAAGAACTATTGTAGACTTACAGCGCAAAAACAACGACTTCCAGTTTTCGAATACACGTGGTTGTTAAAATAACTCACAGTTCAATGCTAAACAAATAGATGCTAAATTTGTAAATCTTAATCTTGTGAATTCTCGTAAATCTATGAACGGATTTTGACGATGTTTCAATCTCCTTATTAACGCACTGGCAACGATAAGCCACACTTATTGAGACGGATACTTTGCTTAAACACTGATTTTTACTAAAAAATGAAGAGACACCTTGCTAGGCTCACCCTATTCCCGTAGCCTTCACCGACCTAGTAGAGCAAACAAACTCAAACAAGTGTTTCAACACTACTTCCGCCCGTTCCCTGAGACAATCAACATAAAACGTTCCGCTGTTCCCCCGCTCGACCAATCACAGTGCCGCAACCCTTTAAATACTTGGCGGCTGTTGTTTATAACTAAGGAACGTAATCAGAATGGAGCCATTTCAGCCCGCCACAAACATGACATTGAAATACACAAAATTACACAGAATTATATAAAGAGTTCTGATAAGAGGGTTAGGTTGCTAATTATTAGATAGTAATTATCAGATGAAATACGTTATGTAAAAATATTTGAAGGGCAAAATCAAGACTGTTTCTAAGGAAAATTATTTTAGTAATGGCTACCTGGATGCCCTCTATCGGCTGAAAAGTGAAGTGCATTACTTCCGGTAATATAATTATGCAAAAATGAGATCGCTGAAGGCTAATTAAGTAATTCACTTATACAAACTTGTAAGTTTAACAAGCCTCCCTAGTTATTTTCAACTCAATATATAACATATTTCCATATTAATATGCAAATTTCTGCAATTAATTTATTCACTTCATTAATATGCAGCATATCAAGTGTATTTTTATCAATAATATATCACTATGTAATCAACTATCAAAACCAATCATCATTTATACGAATTTGTCTGTGTAATTAACATAAAAGTGAATAATAAGTAATAAAACTAATTAAGCTATTTATAGCTTAAATTCAAAACTTTAAAGTAGCACATTATCTAAACCTGTTATGTTAAAGATGTTTGTTAGAATCAATTAATATTCAAATTAGTGACATAGGCACGTCACTGTAAACGTTCGGATATAAGATGCGCAGACGAACACAATATAAAACCGAACACACGATGTAAATTATACATACAATATTTCACATATCACTTGATTATTCGTATCCGAAGAATTAACCGTTTAATAGCTTTATGATTTTCAACTTTAAAACACTGCGGATTTCACTCACACAGGTCTTCTAATGAGGCCTATTATCGGACTACATCTCGACGGAGCACAGAGACCGTATCTCCGACCGTAACCAACTGTTAATTCAACCGCCTATGCGGCCTGCGCCGACACGCACACACACCTCTACGACAGCCCTCACACTTCTCCTACCACTCCACCTGTCCAGCTAAGTTTTATATTTCTCAAAGGTCACGTGACAAGCCTAGCTCCTCCCTAACAAGTGTAAAGGCACACCACTGTAGATTTACCTTCAAAACACCCCCTCACTACACCCCTCATCTACCGTTTCGCACGAGGTTTGAATTGCCTTTATACAATTCCAAGAACCGAGCTGCGTCTTCCCTCCTGGTTCACGGTCGAAGTCCAGAGAAGGATTTCGAACGTTCGTCGTTACAAAATATGAGTGCATTGAAGCATGTGATGTCAATGCTAGAGACTACCCTCTATGAAGAAACCTCCACGTAGTGAACTTCAAACTTTAATTACTCTCTTAATACTCAACCGATTCGTTTGAAATAAGCGGCAAACATCTTTAACATAACAGGTTTAGATAATGTGCTACTTTAAAGTTTTGAATTTAAGCTATAAATAGCTTAATTAGTTTTATTACTAATTATTCACTTTTATGTTAATTACACAGACAAATTCGTATAAATGATGATTGGTTTTGATAGTTGATTACATAGTGATATATTATTGATAAAAATACACTTGATATGCTGCATATTAATGAAGTGAATAAATTAATTGCAGAAATTTGCATATTAGTAGTAGTCATAGTAGTAAAACGGCGGCAACATTTCGTAAATTTGAATCTTATCTGATTCCCTGTTTACTTCCCTGTTAATCTCCTCTCGTACTATCGGGAGCGATTTAACACCTTCTACCTCTTCTTCCTCAACATTCACAAATTCTACACAGTCAAAAAATTCTTCCTCTCCTTTTTCAAACACATCCTGACACTCATTGTCTAGCAACACTTCATTCACTATCTCAATTATATCCTGACACTGATTATCATTCATCTTTTCTTCATTCTCTTTCTCCATCACATCCTGACACCTACTATCATTCACCTCTTCCTTCACTTCCTCAGTCATATCTTGACACTCCCTATCAATCAACTCTTTTTTCATTCCCTCAGTCTCATCCTGACACTCATCATCAATCAACTGTTCTTCCATTTTCTCACTCTCATCCTGACACTCACTATCATTCACTTCTTCTTTCACTTCCTCAATCACATCCTGGCACTCATTGTCGCTTAACTTTTCTTCCACTCTCTCAGTCATATCCTGACACTCATTAGTATCCAATTTCACATCAATCTCCATTCTTGTAATTTTAAAACCATTATCTTCCTCCTGATTATCATTCTTATCAATCATCAACTGATCCTTCTCAAGCTCTACCTGATTTACAATCAATCCACTATCTACACTGTCATCGGATATTAATCTCTTATTATCAGACACTGAGACTTTATTACCCTCCTCATTACTCACGTCCTTTATATTCGTACTTTCCTTTATTCCTTCAGATACAACAACTGAGCTCCCTGTACACTTTTTCATTACTTTCACACGCCGTAATAGTATTTCCTGGTGCTCTTGTCTGTGGTTGAATCTATCTCTAAGCAATCTCTCTCTCAGTATTTTCCTGTCATTAATCTGGCTAACTGCCAATGGTTGCAGTCTTTTTTCATTGAAAATTTCTATCTCTTTATCTATTTTGTCTCTCTTCTCTCGCCATTGAAATTCTTCCATCAAACATGTCAATATTTCTCTGATCTCATTGCCTGTCTCTTCCCAACTATCACTTACTATTTCCTTATCAGTTTGATCCATTTTGTCCATTTTTAAATCAATTAATTGCAATTTATGTGTAGATTAATCAAAATGAATTATTTTATTAAATATCCCGGTCGATTGTTAATTACATGCTCCACGTTCAAGGCGCCAAATTGTAAGTTTCACCAAATTTGGCGACACCAACAAAATTCTAACAATTAAAAAAACAAAATTGTATCTCGGATCGCGGTATGATTCATGCCACACGTTCGGGCAGCCAAATTGTAAGTTTCACTCCCTGTGATAAATTGCCCGGACACAGGAGGTCTTACATAAACAAAGAAATACAAGGTCTAGCTCAAAATTGCCGAAGAACACAAAATTCTTCAATTAATAAAAAAAATTTATTAATTAATTAATTATTAATTATAATTAATTAATTAATTTTGTAATTTAACAAATTCCTGAAAAACAAACTTATAGTAAATAGGATTTCAAAAATTGATCAAATCTACTAAATTATAAAATTTGAGAATGATTTCCATTCAGACTGGATATATTGTAAATAAAATAAAATACAGACAATTAAATAGCAGCCTACCTGCCTAAGGATCCTTTCTATTATTATTGCTAAATTCCCATCGGCTAGTCCACCTGCCTATCCATACATCTATTTACCCATCCAAAATATTATAATTAGTTTTTAAATTGTTTTAAAATGATGATGAATTTTAAATGGTTACTGGTTATTAAAGATGTTTGGTACTCATCTATTTATTTCCGAAGAAAATGTGATGCGTAATTCCCGACCGTACCGTAGTAGTCTAGCAAGCCCATGTGATAGCTGATGTCGAGTGGGGAAGCGCGATCAGCTGGTGCGCAGAAGCAGACACTCCTCGACAGTTTATGGGTCGCCACGGAACACGCACGGTGATATGACGTAATCCAATTCAATGAGCGGAACAGCCAGCACAGTTAGTAGAAGAATTTAATGACATTGATATGCCAATCGGGACATTAAGTACTTCACTGTAATGTTCGGATATGTTATGCGCAGATGAACACAAAATCGTAGAATTAATTAATATTCAAATTAGTGACATAGGCACGTCACTGTAACGTTCGGATATGAGATGCGCAGATGAACACAAAATCGTGGAATCAATTAATATTCAAATTAGTGACATAGGCACGTCACTGTAAACGTTCGGATATAAGATGCGCAGACGAACACAATATAAAACCGAACACACGATGTAAATTATACATACAATATTTCACATATCACTTGATTATTCGTATCCGAAGAATTAACCGTTTAATAGCTTTATGATTTTCAACTTTAAAACACTGCGGATTTCACTCACACAGGTCTTCTAATGAGGCCTATTATCGGACTACATCTCGACGGAGCACAGAGACCGTATCTCCGACCGTAACCAACTGTTAATTCAACCGCCTATGCGGCCTGCGCCGACACGCACACACACCTCTACGACAGCCCTCACACTTCTCCTACCACTCCACCTGTCCAGCTAAGTTTTATATTTCTCAAAGGTCACGTGACAAGCCTAGCTCCTCCCTAACAAGTGTAAAGGCACACCACTGTAGATTTACCTTCAAAACACCCCCTCACTACACCCCTCATCTACCGTTTCGCACGAGGTTTGAATTGCCTTTATACAATTCCAAGAACCGAGCTGCGTCTTCCCTCCTGGTTCACGGTCGAAGTCCAGAGAAGGATTTCATCGTAAAGAACCATCTGTAAGAAGATTACACATTGACGTCCGAGATACAGCTGGCAATACTAGGAAGTTTGTTATGCTAAGTGAATTTTGCGCTACGAGACCGTCACGTGAAGAACTTACCTTTGATCTGCATTCTTCGAACCAAGGACTGTTTGGAGAGCAAAGCTAGGGTTCTGTCCCCTAATCGAGTACATCTCCAGTAAACGATGAGTACATACATCATATGTTATTGTTATTATTGTAAGGTAATAAATTATTATTGTGAAGATAAAGTACATGATTATAATAGGGATATTTTATCCAAATAATAGGAATCGCTGATCAGCTTAGGTAGGACTAGATATCAATAACTTTAAGCTGTAATCTGTATTTTCTGTCTTGATTCTAATATATTTAATCATGAAAGCTTAACGTTTTCTTTCCTTCCAATCTAAATTAACTTCTTTTCTTTGTTCTGTTGTCTTTTATATGCTGAACTTTTGTTGCGTAGCTTCTCTGTCTTCTACGTCTCCGGCTTGAGCTAGACCGAAGAATACTATTATAAAAATGTTAACCCCGAGATTAATGAAAATTTGAAAAGATTGAATTTTTATTATGTGTTTTGACACTCAGAAAGGTGGGGCTTAACTCCGTTTTATCATAAGTCGTCAAATGTTTTACCCCCGACCTCGCTTCACACTCACCACCTGATCGTTCCGTTTCAAGGAAGAGTGGCAAGGCTGCACAGTACCTCCCGTACAAAACCGGTTTCTGTTCCCTCGGCAGGGAAGTTTAGTCGATACATTTCTGCTAAACTGACATTGATTCAAAAAAGTGTAAATATTTTCCAAAACTAAAAGCACTGAACGAAAACATGAAATACAGGATTTTGAGATAATCTGTAACTACATTCAGCATCTTCAATATGAATTCTGCTCCCGCTTTCAAGACCTACAGCAGCATGGTCCAATGTTTCAGTTCATTGTTAAGCCTGAGTTAGCCACTGAAAGTGATCTGGAGCTAAGTTATTTTGAGTGGATGGACGTTGAAAATCTAGAAATGATACTTGTTGAGTTTCAATCTTCCAATCTCTGGGTTGATAAATTCAAAGCATTGCGGCTAAATCTAGAAACCGTGGGTCAAAGGAACACTGCCTGTTGGGCCTCATTACCTTCGAAGTCAACTCGATGAAAAAAGTCACATTTGCTCTTCTGTCAGCATTTGGCTCAAGCTACACATGTGAGCAAGTGTTTTCACACAAGAAAAATATTCTTGGACCTGTACGCAGCCAACTCACACTAAACAACTCCGAGTTTTGTGTAAAACTAAAAGTCACAAACTACTCTCCTGACTTGCAAAAACTCAGTGCAAATAAACAGCACCAGGGAAGTCACTAGCGAGGCCTACAACAATCTACGATGGACGAGATCTGCGCAAAACAAATGTAGGTGAATCAGAACATGTACAAAATATTTTTTTCAATTTCAAAAACTAGCTTTGTAATATAATATAAATAAGTGATAATAAAACACATTTGAAAGATCAAAAGTGTAAAAGTAGAATTAATGATGTAGTAGTTGTAGTGGGAGTATTGTGATGGTTATTTTTTGTGTTTCATGAATAACCAACAAATTAACATTCTGTCTCGTAAAATTTGTACTGGCACGTGAAAAATATAGTTAAAAAAATTTAACACCATTTTGGCACGCACATTGCAAAAGGTTGCCGACCCCTGCCCTAGATAGGGTAATGGTGGAAACTGTAGATACTAAGCTTCCCAGACTCAGTGTTTCTTCAGTTCCCGAAAAGATCGATAATCGAATAGCTCGCCCGTCCTAAATTTTGTAATTAACCGCTTGCTCTACAGAACTTTATAAAATATTTCCAGTCAAGACATTAATCGCTTTATTCCGTAAAAAATTTGTCCACTGCAAGATCTGCAAAGCACGAAGTCCGAAGCGCAACGCATCGCCCCCAGTGTAGGCAACTTGCATGACGTGCGTGAGTTGCTGGGCGGCTTCACTCCCCGCTCCTGCAGGCGCTGATTGCTCAAGCTCGCCTCGTCACAACCGATATTGTAGTAAGCCACTCAAGGTCAACACAAGCATCTGTCGAGAGGCATTCCTCCCCACCCCGCAACAACTTGGTAAAGGAGGTATGCAGGGTTGCCGTTTTGATGGATTTTATCTGTTTTAACGGATTTTGAGGGTGCAAAACAGATTGACGGATTTTTATTCCAATTAACGGATTTAAAAATTAAGTAAAATTTTTTTTTAACAAATTTTAACTTCTACTTTTTATTCAGTTTCCAACTAGGTCTGGGCAAAAAATCGATACTTCAATGCGATATCGATAATTGGTAGAGGTAGTGAAAAATTGTGATAACGAAATTCGTGATTTTTTTTAAATGTCCTTTTATTGCCTAAAATGTAATATTGTTGCCGAATAACATTTTTAGAGATGGAAAAACACATTTTGAAAATGTGAATTATGCAAAATTTTGCGTACGGCGCAAAATAACAAACAAAATTGTATCAAACTAGTAAAAATACGAATTAAATCGCAAAATTTAACCTTTTAATGTGCAAAATGTGAGCCGATGGTGGAGGTGCCGGTCCAGACCGAATATTACGCGTGAGGTAGGTGGTACCGTGACGTCACGGGCTTCACGGGAAAAGTCCTCTAAAATAACGGCGCATATCATGGATTCCGCAAAAATATACCACCTAAATAAGTGAGTAGATATTTTTTATTTGTGATTTTTGTGATTTTTAGCGACGTTTTTGACAATTTTTTTGGAAATTGCGAAAAACACAAAATTTCGTTTTTTTAAAACAAATTTTGGGTTTTTATATCACCATTTCTCATTACCTCTAATAATTGGGAATATTTTCGATATTGAAATATAAAAATTTAGGCCTACACAAAAAAGCTCAATTTAATCATTTTGGTGGAGGTGCCGGGTAGGTAGTCAAAATTAAATTCATCCTTGCTAGATCATGGTGGAGGTGCCGGGTCATAAAACGTGATTGTGTGATCGTAAAAATCGTTAAATGCATATTATGGTGATACCTTATCAACCCGCTGGCCTCAAATCATTAAAAATAGGCCTACTATTTTTTTATTTTTTTTTCTCAAACTCATTGTTTGACACCAGCCATTCCTCAACATCATCAACAAAATCAGGGACTACTGACAACATACATTCAACATCCTTCAGCAAAAAAAAAAAATATCGTTACTATCATTTAATGCAAGATGTCTTAAAAACGTAAAAAGACAACCAGAAATTTCAGCCTGGATTACAGCATACAATCCTGATATTTTAACTATTTGCGAGACATGGTTGTCAGACAATGTATCAGACGGGGAGGTTTTGCCACCAGGCTACATTGTCTGCAGAAAAGATAGACATCATAGAGGTGGGGTGGAGTATTGATAGCAGCAAGACCAAGTTTGAATCCCATGCGGATGACAGAGCTGGAAACCTCTGCTGAAATAGTTTGGGTGAAAGTTACCATTGCAAATAGAAACATTCTTATTGGTTCAGCATACCGGTCACCAAACGCTTCTCAATCAATTAATGAAGATCTTAATTTATCTTTAAAAATGGTTCAAGACATTCAGCATGAATTTTCTGCAGTGCTTCTTATGGCAGATTTTAACATTGCTGTCAAATGGAATGTTAAGCCCCCAGTTGCTGAAAACCCTCTTGCAGAATCAGTTCTTTCATCATTTTATGACCTATTTCTTGAACAGCTAGTGACAGAACCAACTAGAATCACTCCATCTACTCAACATATTCTGGATTTAGTTTTATGTAGCTCTCCTGAAATGGTTGACAGCCTTCAGGTTGTTCCGGGAGTAAGTGATCACATGGCTGTGAGTGTTGACTTATCTTTGAAAAGACCAATACGCAAGACATTGCATAAGAAATGTCTCAATTATTCAAAAGCAGATTGGGAAAGGCTAACCATTGATCTTGATTGTAAATTGCCACAACATTTTCAAGCAAATTGTGATACTGAAACGGCATGGTCGGCTTGGAAGAAGATTTTCTGGGAATGTGTGCATGATGCTATGCCAACATCCACAATACAAGGGAAGCAAAGAGTTCCATGGATAAATAAGGAAATAGTTAAATCACTGAAAAAGAGGGACAGATTATACAAACGCTGGAAGAAATCTCAAGATGAACAGGATTGGCAAATATATACAAAATTCAGAAATAAAGTTAAAACTGAGATACGTAATGCTCATAGCCAATATTTGTGGGATTTGACAAATACTAATAGTAAGAAAATGTGGAGATATATACATTCATAAAGTGGATCTTTATCACCTCAACAGTTTCTTGTAAATGGTATTCCTGAGTCTGACCCAGGGAAATTAGCAGAAGCTTTTAATCAGAACTTCCAACAAAACTTTTCCATTCCTTCCAACAAAAGTCATCCTTGTCCACTAAATCAACAGAAAATAGATTCAATGCCAAATATTAGATTTACAACATATGATGTATTTCAATGTTTATCGAAGCTAAGAGTCGACGCTGCTACCGGACCAGATGAAATACCTGCTCGCATACCAAAATATTGTGCTATATCAGTAGCTCCAACACCGAGTGCATTGTACAATCTTTCGATGAGTAATGGATCACTGCCAAGCGACTGGCGTGTAGCGAATGTTATTCCAATATTTAAATCGGGGAAGAAAGAAGTAATTATGAATTGCCGTCCAATTTTATTGGCATCTATTATATGTAAAACCATGGAGCGCATAATATCAAAGGAAATAATTCAGTATATCAAGACATCAAATATTCTTAATAAAAATCAACATGGTTTCATTCCGGGAAGATCTTGTGCTACATTACTGACAAAGGTTTTAGACGACTGGCAGTATGCTCTAGAGGATTCCAAATGTAAACAGGTAGATGCAATACTATTGGATTGGTCAAAGGCGTTTGATCAAATCTCACACTCAATTCTCCTCAACAAACTTTCAAAGTACGGTATTACTGGACCCGTAAGTGGCTAAAAGACTTCCTAATACGTTGGTCTCAAAGAGTAGTATTTCAAGGATGTGAATCGTCCTTCATAGATGTAACATCAGGAGTGCCTCAAGGATCTGTTCTTGGACCTATTTTATTCAATTTATTTATGATGGATTTACCCGAATGTATCACCTCAGATATGAGCCAGTATGCGGATGATTGCACATTGTACAGAAAGATTTTCTCGAAAAATGATATTGATATTTTGCAATCCGATTTGAACAACGTAAATACTTGGTGTCGTGAAAACGAAATGAAACTAAATCCACAAAAGAGTGTAAAAATTTGCTTCACTAGATCAAGAACACCATTAAGATTTAATTATATCATTAACGGTTCAATAATTGAATCAAAGGATCAGGTAAAATTACTCGGCATCATTATATCAAAAGATCTGAAGTGGAACAAACACACAGATTTCATTCGTGCAAAGGCCGTTCGACAGTTATATTTTATTGCTCGAAACCTGGCAAATGCCCAAGTCAATGTAAAGAGAACAGTGTATCTTGCACTTGTAAGACCACAACTAACGTATGCTTGTCCTGCTTGGAATCCAACTTCAGAAACCAACAAAATCAAATTAGAGCGTGTGCAGAGTAGAGCTACTAGATTAATTGCAAAAATGTCAAGTCACGAAAATTCAAGTGCCACAGCAAGAAGAAAAACTTTGAAAATCCCAACTTTAGAAGAGTATAGAAAAACGACAGATCTTCAATTTCTTTGGGAAATGCTTCATGGTACAACTGACCTCAACCCATTTCACAGGATTCAAATCTGTAATCGTGGAAGAGAGTACGGACGTGGTGTAACCATGAAACCTCCCCAGGCAAGAACTTCGTCCTATCAACAAGGATATTACTATCGGAGTTGCAGATTATGGAATGATTTGCCGGTGGACATCCGTGAACTACACACTCGGAGCCATTTCAAATCTGCACTAAAAAATTTCTTTTCTGGTGTATCCTGATAATTCTATTCTATAATTCACAATACCATTCATGTTTGTCATAATTTCATCACCCTCACTTTTTACATGTCTTCACACACATTGTTTTCTATTATTGTATAATGTATTTTAATTAATTTAATTGCAATGTATTAGTATAAGTATTGAGTAGGTTGCTAGACACTAAATTGTGAATGGGGCTATGCCCTCTTTTAGCAACCTGTAACACATCAATGTGTTAAAAGTTAAAACAATAAATAAAAAATAAATAATACAACAATATATATTTTGATTTTTGATATACGTATTGATATCATATCAAAATTTGTACATTTAGGTATCAAAAGGATTTTCCAGGATTTGAGTGTTTCTAAGAAGTTTCTAAGAATTTTTGAAGTGCTCAAACAGGATTTTAATTTTTCCTTGGTGGCAACCCTGAAGTATAGGCCAAATTTTTATTCGATTATCGATTGACGTAAAAAATATCAATATTTATCGATCTACAATCGATTGTACATGCACGATTATCGATATTCAAATTCATATTGAACAGCAACCCTAGTTTCTTCCTCATCATCAAACTCATTCCTCTCCGCCAATTTACTCCACTCTCTTCTGTCCTCCAACAGCTTGACTCGTGCCCTTGTTTTCAATGTCTTCTTGAATTAATCTTCTCTATTTCTCTCTTGGCCTTCCTATTTTTTAATTTATTTCATATATTTGAGGTAGGAGACCAAGGGGCAGACATCGACAACTATGGCAGAATAGTAGGGATGTGCGGGTACCCGAAAAACAGGTAATTTTTGGGTATGTAAAATAACCCGACCTCTACCCGAAAAAGTCGGGTACTTGTATTATATCCACGGACTAGACATTTCCAATGCTATTCCAGGATGTTTGAATATCACGCGCCCTACAACGAGTTCCAAACGATGGCCGACGGAGCGCGTCACGCGTACGCTCTTTAGCGCCCTCTTTGGCAAACTCGTTTCCTCCAAACTCAATGCTCGGTGACGGTGAGTTGACCTTCAGTCAGTGAAATGCAAGCAAAGATGGAAGAAAAACCAAAAATGTCATACCACGCCAACTACGAGTTTAAAAGACGCAAAATAGTGTTCAAATGGTATATTCTCTACATTCTTTCTTCAGGATAGTTGATCGAAAATATTAGTGATATAGACGCAAGAAAACCAATAAAGGATTTTTTTTTCGACGCCGTGTAGCTATTCACGTCTCCCTGTCCTCGCATCTATTGTTTATCGTAATAAATAACGTAGTAAGCTTTATCATCACACAAGAAGAATCAGTTCAAAAACTATGAAGTTTCGGAATAGGATAATAAAATTTGCCGGTAGCACGCAGCCTAGGCCTACTTTTTCTAGGCCTAGATTGTAGACTTGTAAGGGCCTAGGCCTAGGCCTAGCCTAGTCAATGAGTGTGACGTTTGGCCTAAGCTTAAGCTCTAGGCCCACACTTTTGCTTGGGCCTAGGCCTAAACATCAATAATAAGTTAATAACTCATAAGGAAAAATACTCGCCAAACTAAGGTATAAAATCAAGTTATAACCAATGCAAAATTGTTTTGCAAGTAAAAAAATTAAATTATAAAAAAAATCACAAATTACAAAATTAAAAATCACTACCCGAGCCCGGCCCCGAATGTACTTTCAATTACCCGACCCGAGCCCGACCCGAGTTCAAAATCGACTACCCGTATCCGCACATCCCTACAGAATAGTGTGAGTAAAGATGTGGAACAGCGAGGAGGAGACTGGAATGTGGTGGCAGAATAGAAGAAGATGGCGAGGCCCATCTTCAATGCCGACCCAACGCAGAGTTAGACGTGGCAACAGATAATGATGAAGATTTAGTTTAATTTATTAGAATTATTTATTTTCTTGCTGCCCCCTCACCTGTGCCTTCCAGTGAGCGGCTCTCGCGATGCCGGCGGCCGCTTCCCTTTGACTCAAACTCCTTGGTACGGAGAGCGACGGTCGGCATGCTCTTCTTGGCAGATAGCCGAGCCAGCTCGCTGCGATAGAAGTCGGTCCGATCCTCCTCTTCTAGCTGGCCGGTCTCGAACTGTCTTGCGCGCCTTGATACAATCTGCACCTGCTCCGAGTGGGGGGCGTACCTGCGAGAGGAGAAGATGGACGGAGATCAGTTGTAAACTCAGTTGAACAAACAAACTTTCTAGGTCTAACAATAGATAAAAACTTAACATGGCATGCTCACATTAAGACACTGATAAAAAAACTCAGCTCTGCTTGTTTTGCAATTAAAAGCATCAAACATATAAGCAATGTATCAACTGCTAAAGTATGCTACTTTTCTCTATTTGAATCACATCTAAGATATGGGATAGAATTTTGGGGAATGTCAACTCACATTGATAAAGTTTTCATTGTACAAAAACGAGCAATTAGAGCATTGTATTCCCTTGGGCAAATGGAGCATTGTAAACCTTACTTTATTGCTCTGAACATTCTTACAGTTCCATGTCTTTACATTCTTAAATCAGTCTTAAGCATTAAGAAAAACATCCAAATCCTTGCAGTTAATGCAAATGTACATACTCACAACACAAGGCAAAAACATGATCTCCATCTTAGCCAATGTTCTACAAACCTTGGCCAGAAAAACTCTGATTATATAAATAAAATTCTCTACAACCTTGTTCCAAAAGAAATCAAAGATATACCTCAATATATTAAATTTAAAAATGAGCTGACAAAATTTTTATTACAAAAAGCTTACTACAGTGTAAATGACTTTATCACATCAACTGACCTACCATAATTTTAAATCAGTTGGTTGTTAAATGTTACAATATTTGAAATTTGGAAATTAATGTTCTTATTCATTTCTCTTTATCCAAGTTAATTAATAATGTAATATTGTAAACTTGCACTGTATCATTGGCTTTTGGTAGTAACCTATATATTACCTAATATGAAAGACAATGTGATGAAAGATGATTATTTGTTAGTGTAGTGTATTTTGTTATTAGTAGATGTACTGTATGTATTCGCCATCTCAAGGTCGTCTGCGCGTGACGTCAGTTTCAAAGATGGCGGCCGCCTTGGGTTCACCCCTAGAGGTGGTATAGGCTCACCTACTTCAAGCAGGCCTAGATTCTGTACTGTACCACCGCGAAATATGACAATTTTGTTAGTTATTTCAATTTGGTGGTAAAGAAGAAAGCCTAACCATGCATAGGGGGCAACGCATTGTCTACTGGCACTGTTGTACTTATTTTAGGCAGTGATCATACTGCAATTAGATTTAATTTAGACTTAAGTAAGTATAGGATATTGTATGAATTGAATGAATTGAATAGTGCAACTTAATGTTAAATTCTGTATTATCATCTTGATACACTACTTAGTTGTAATTTTTGTACGATGTACTAAAAAGTTGTGTATTATGGTTCAATGTAAAATAATGCTATATAACATAAACCATTCGTGTGTTTTTCATTTGTTGTAATTATTCTGTATTGTATGCTACTGGCACTGTTGTACTTATTTTTTTAGGCAGTGATCATACTGCAATTATATTTAATTTAGATTTAAGTAAGTATATTAAAGTGAATAGATATTGAATGAATTGAATGAATGTTAAATTCTGTATTATCATGTTGATGCACTCTTTGCACAAAGTCTTATTTTATTCAATCTCAACTATTCATGTAACTTAATATTGAAGTATTCTACAACTAATAGCCATTGTAAAGAGCGCAAACTCAGTTTGGCGAATAAAGCAATTGAATTGAATTGAATTGAATTGAATTGAATTGAACACTGGTTAGTGAAATATATTTTTAAACGTGCGTTATTTAATCCTTATTTAGAGTAAGCTCGCTCACTCTCAGCTACAAGAACTGATTTTGAGCGGGGGTCAAAACGAGTTACTATTGCTGTTCATTGCTAGGACGTCTCAGTGTATTAATTAATGGTTTCATTCCAGTATCAGTAGTCGGTACATAGATAATTTTGTTCAAATAAAATAACACTAAATGCCAAATTCATTTAGGCCTACCAACCAATACGTCATCCTCATCTATCACCACTCATCGTCTCGAATAGCCAAAGTGCAATTAATCAATCAATCAATCAATCAATCAATCAATCAATCAATCAATCAAATCAATCAATCATCAATCACCAACCAATAAAAACCAATGCAATATAAGCTATAATGTTTTCTATTCCCTAATAACTATATTGTTAGTTAATTAATTCAAGAAGCTAAAACCCTTTGCCTAAAACGGCACAGCATGAGACCATAAAATATTATCACATATTTTGTAATCAGTAATCACGCAACAGTCTTCCAAAAATAGCTAGATTGTTGAACCATGCCTACAAAACAGTGCTGTTTCTGCAGCCATTTGTCATCAAGGCTCGTTATATCTATCTATTTAAATAAACCAGAAAAGTTCAATCAGCAGCATCGAATTGCGTACAACGCTTTTTGCCTTGTGATAAAAAAATAATTCTCTATACAGCATCTCTCTTACGTAGGTCTTTCTCATTAAAAAAAAAAAAAAAACATAAAATTATATTACGAGTTGAGATACACGATTGAAATAAACAAATAAGACAATAGTAAAGCAGATCCACAGGTAATCCTTCCCTAACGTATTATACTCTTACTCACATGTAAATAAATATCGAAACATTTTTAAGTAAGTATAACCCAGGTTATAGTTCAGTGAGTGATTTTGTAATAGATGACCATAGGCTATAACATCATTGAGAATAGAACGTTCTATACTCAATGGCAACATCCTAACTGCAGAGTTACTTGCTTGCTGTGCTATATTTCAATAACGCTAGTAATTAAAAGTCCATGGTCAAGGACTGATCTTGTTCAAGACATTTTATTTGTGTATTGGTCCATTCGTCATTTTTGCTAAGACTGAAACCATATTATCCCAGTTTCACTTTCGTGTTGCTCGCACATGTGCACCATTCATGTTTTATTGTTTGCTTTTGTTTTACGATTGATAATATTTATCATATTATTGTTGTGTATTAAGACGAAGATCACAATGTCAAAACATAACATGAGCATTAGCCCATTTCGTAAAAAAGATTCTCTGGCGTCATGCGTGTGAATAATAAAACTTTAACTGTCAATACAATATAAATGTATATAGACTAGACTAGAACTGGGACTAGACCTTCGCAATAGAAGGCCACCGTAATTTTTATTTCCATTATGCTTATTAATTTTGTTACCATAGTTACTATGGAATGGTATGGTATGGTATGGTATGAACACATAAACATGAACAAAATCAAAATCCTAAAACAGGCATGCGAGTTGAATAATCGCCAAATTTCTCTATTATAGTTCGGGTTGTAAAATATCATGTTTGAAATTATTATGTCTATACTTATAGAGTAGTTGATTACCGTTACACATAATGACAGTAAATAGCAATAATACAATAGCTTGGATTAGTTTTTACACGACTGATGTAATGTTTGAACTATGATTTCCCAATATTGAGCATATATTTTATCCTTCGTTTTCTGCAATGTTTTACGGTATTACCAAACATTTGTACGATTTATGTTTGTGTTCCTGATTAAGAAATGTATCAGACGAATAAGGTTCAACCAGGTTCATTGCGGCTTATTTCACGACGTTTTATTTGACGCGTTTATACTTTTCCGTCTCCATTGAATCTCCATTGAAACACGCGCTAACCGCTGACCGGCCGTAGCAGCTAAACCCAAGGGCTCTAGGGACACGGGCGGCCGCTAGGGGCGTATCGCTTGCCTGCGATGGCGAATAGTATTTATACATATACTATTTTGTAAACTTCATTAAGTTTAATACTTGTGTACAACTAAAATGGACTACACGGTGAAAACTGATGAAAACTGTAACTATTGTTATTTGTTGTTGTCCAAAATAAATTGAAAAATAAATTGAATTAGTCCCGTGTATCCGCGACGCCAAGGAACATCTATGCATGGAGTTTGAGGGGAAGGAGGTCAAGCTCTAATGGGATTGGGTGTCTTTGATTATCGATTTCCGGTTTCCTCAACTGGCGGCCATATTTGTTTTGTTCTGTCAGTTGATTCTTTGGGTTTCTAGTGTTCTCAGAGTAATTGCTTTTACCGGCTTCAGCCTGCTCACTTGTCGGCTACCTACACGTTAGAGCGCGCTAGTTGTTACACTGATAGTTGCACAATCTAGCAGACGAGTAGGAAGTTAATTGGTTGCCGGTCACTTCTGCTCAGTCAACAATTTGATCCTAGCGCTTGTAGCTCATGCTCGTGTAACTACTTCAACACGAATGACACGCAAATTTTGAATTTGTATTTGAAATCAGATAACTTGTCACCAATTTTGCCTGGGTCTAGGCCATACAACGATATAGTGTTGGCTTTAAAAACGCACTACATACCTCAAAGATTCATAATTGCCGAAAGGCGACGTTTTTTTAAACGAGTGCAGAAGGAAGGCGAGTCTATACCAGACTATGTGATAGCCTTAAGGAAGTTGGCAGCCACATGCAGATTCGGTCTCTTTTTAGACCAAATGCTTCGGGATCTCTTCGTCTGTGGACTTTCAAGTGAAAAGGTACAAGAAAAGCTTGTGATTCAGGATGTGTCCTTATCTTTCCAGTCGGCAGTTGAGTTAGCACAACAACTCGACCTTGCTACAGATAATGTGCGCGAGATACATGGTCACCCAGCGTCACCCAGAGAAGGAGTCCAATATGTACAGCAAAATAGGAAAAAATCCAAACCATTCGCAAACCAACGAGTTCCAGAAAAGGGTCCCCACAAGGAGTTCCGTCAAGAGCCAGGGCCAAGCTGTTCGCGCTGCGGACGTCGACATGCAAAAGAGGCGTGTCCAGTCCAACACTGGGAGTGTTTCAAGTGCCACAGGCGAGGGCACGTAGCCAAGATGTGCAAGTCTACAGGTATTTCAGCAAAAAAGGTATTCCGATGTACGGAAGATAGTGATAGTAGCTCTGCAGAAAATGAGAATGAAATGTATAACATTGCATACACCAAGCAAAGTTTTTCATCAAAGAAATTGCCTTACGTAGTGAAAATGTACATAGAAGGAATTCCAATTAAGATGGAGGTAGACACGGGGGCAGTAGTTACAGTAGTCCCTAGAGAAGTGTTTGAGACTAAATTAGTAAAAGCGGGTCTAGTATTACAACCTAGTAAGACAAAATTGTCTACTTATGATGGAAGTAAACTCAAAGTGTTAGGGCAAACACTTGTTAAGGTAGGATACCAAGGTATCGCGTATTCCAATTTGCCGATCCTAGTGGTAGATAACCACAAAGCGCGTGCTCCAATTTTGTTGGGCCGAGATTGGTTAGGAATAATTAGACTTGACTGGAAGTCCCTTGTGGACCAAGGACAAGTAAGTACCAAACGTGTGAACCAGGTAGCAAAAGGCGAGTTAAACGGCAAGCCTAGGAGGGGGAGTGACGTGTTTAAACGTAAGTTTCCCGATGTGTTTGCAAAAGACGTGGGGGAGGTGAAGGGGTATCAAGCCACTATTGTGTTGAAAGAAAATGCCCAGCCCAAATTTTGTAAACCATACTCGGTGCCATTTGCCATAAGGGAAAAAGTAGAAGCCGAGCTTCAAAGACAACAAAAAGAAGGTATCCTAATACCCGTTTCACATAGTGAGTGGGCAACGCCCATGATAACGGTGCCCAAGCCAGATGGGGGGATTAGGTTGTGTGGGGATTTTAAGGTTACCTTGAACCGGGTAGTTCAGACGGAACATTACCCCTTGCCAACGTTTGAAGACTTATCAGACACATGGGCAGGGTGTACCTGTTTCACTAAGCCAGACCTGGCAAATGCGTACCAACAAATTTCCGTCAGCCCAAGCTCACAATCCTTGCTTACTGTGAACACACATCTGGGATTATTTCAGCAGCGAAGGCTCGTATATGGTATTTCGAGTGCCCCTGCCATATTCCAAGGGATAATGGACAAGGTGTTAAAAGGTATTCCAGGGGTATGTGTATTCATTGATGACATCCTAGTTGCAGGGAAAGACGAAGCGGAATGTAAATACAGAACAGAATTAGTATTTAAGAGATTGTCTAAACATAACTTTAGGGTATCGGAAAAAAAATGTGTTTTCTTGTCACCTGAAGTTGATTACATGGGTCATACAATTGATGCTTTAGGTATACATCCTCAGAAAGACAAGGTGAAAGGTATCTCAGAAGCACCCATTCCAAAGGATGCTGCACAGTTAACATCTTATCTGGCATTACTTCAGTATTACAATAAATTTTTAGTTTTTTACCCATGCTTAGCACGGTGGTGAAGCCTTTGTATGATTTAAGTCACTCAGACACATGGTATTGGAACATAGAAACTAATGAAACCTTCCAAAAGAGCAAAGAAATGATGTTAAATAGTTGTGTTTTAGCTCATTTCGATACTAATAAACAAATAGTGGTAGCGGCTGATGCTTCTGCGTATGGTGTTGGAGCGGTGTTATCCTTGATATCAGAAAGAGGAGATGAAAGGCCAATAGCATTTGCTTCGAGAGTTCTTACCAAGGCAGAACGGAATTATGCTCAGGTTGAAAAAGAAGCTTTGGCGCTAATATTCGCAGTTAAAAGATTTCATAAATACCTGTACGGCAGGAAAGTCCTTTTAGTGACAGACCACCAACCGCTGACAAGCATTCTAGGGCCCACCAAGGGGTTACCGACTCTAGCAGCCTCTCGAATGCAACGTTGGGCTCTCATCTTATCAGCTTACCAATATGAAATAAAATATCGAAGGGGGAAGGACATGGCACCAGCTGATGCACTATCACGTCTTCCTTTACCGGAGACGGGGGAACAAAAGGGGAATATTCATTACTTTTCTCCAATAGACGATTTTCCTTTAACTGCTCAGGAAATTGGTCAGGCTACATCCAAAGATAGTTTGTTATCAAGGGTTTATCATTTAACCCAAAATGGATGGCCCGAAAAAGTTGTGGACACATCCCTAAATGCCTTTTTTTGTTAAGCGTCAGGAACTATCTATCCATGAAAACTGTGTAACATGGGGAAATAGAGTTATTGTACCAGCAAAGTTACAAAAAAGGGTTTTGGAATTGCTCCATGAGGAACACCCAGGGACCACCCGTATGAAAATGTTAGCTAGAAGCTTGGTGTGGTGGCCAAATATTGATGATGACATTAATGATACGGTAAAAACATGTGATATTTGTCAAATGACATTACAAGCTGCACGTCCAGGCCCCTTGTGTCAATGGACCTGAGCGACCCGAAATTGGCAAAGTGTTCATATGGATTTTGCAAAAAAAGATGGAAATAATTTCCTTGTTATGTATGATACCCATTCAAAGTGGGTGGAGGTAATGTTTATGAATTCAACTATTGCTTCACAAGTCATAAATAAACTTCGGGCGGTGTTTGCTACCTTTGGGTTGCCCGAGATATTGGTTGTGGATAATGGACCGCCTTTCAGTTCTAGAGTTTGCAGAATTTTGTCAGAGTAATGGCATCATGTTAAAATTTAGCCCACCCATTCATCCACAATCTAATGGTTCAGCTGAACGAATGGTTCAAACGCTAAAGAAATCAATGTTAAAGCAGGTATTAGAGGAGGAAAGAAGCTCAAAGAACCGATCCATTCCCCACCGTCTTAGTAATTTTCTATTTGCTTACCGAAATACGCCTCACACTGAGACGGGGAAAACTCCTGCAGAAGTAATGCTGCAAAGAAAACCACGCACTAAGTTGTCCCTACTAAAACCAGATTTTAATCAATCAATGGAACAAAAACAAGCAAGAAGAAAAGAGTCGCATGACAAAACTAGAGGGTTAGTACCAAACCATTTCCTACCAGGGGATAAAGTTCTGGTTAAATGTGTGAGGGGGGAAAGAGAGTCGTGGAACATGGGGGTTGTAGTAAAGGTGGTCAGCCCAGTAACCTTTCTGGTGAAAGTTGCAGGTAGAGTCAGGTATACTCATGCCGATCATCTAAAGAAACATCTAGGAGAAAATGTTAATAGGGACATTGAACAGTGTAAGGAATCAAGGGAACAACCAACGGAGATTGAAGCCAACAAGGCTACCCCATCCTTCATTCCTTGCCCTGTTCCGATGACCCTTCCCTCCGAGGTTACACTCATGCCGACCATAAACGCTTCCATCGTTAGTCCCCTCCAGCCAAAGGTTCCGCCGCTAGTGCCGGTGAAAAGTCCACGTCCTGAGCGCATAAGAAAAGCTCCTGTAAGACTTAATTTGTAAGGGTATCCCTTATTGGTTGCCTTGGGGGCAAGTACACTTTATCAATTATCATTAGACCATTGTACATATATATATATTTTTGGATATTTTCGTGGCCGATATGAATTAATGAACTAGGTTTTTCGGTTATAATGCCACGTTTATTCACATTAGGCCAACGTTTCGATGAAATTTCACTCATCTTCTTCAGGGCCAATACAAATTAATATATAAAAACGAAAACTACATTACATTGATAAATTCAGAACAAAACTGGGAAAACAAAATACAACAAAATATAAACAATAGAAATCACTGCACATATGGCAAATTAAAACAACTCAAAGAATCACTGCAAAGCTTGACGTTGCAAAGAAAGAAGAAAGTCACTACATGTCCTTCATATTGCTTTTCGTCATGGATCTTGTCACTCTGACTGTCGATGTATTTACTTGCAACAGATCATCTGCAGGAACTAACTGGGACGTTGGTTGTTGGTCCATTGGTTTCACAGCCAGCCTATGTGGCTGTACATGTATCCCTGAAATTGCAGGTTTCCACGTTACAGATAAACGTTGGCTATCTTGCTGTTTATTTAGACTGTGAGATCGTTTATTAATCTCAATGGCTTCCCGTAACATTCTAGGAAGAAACTCCTCAACGGTGGCAATGGGTTTCATGCCAGCAAAGTCGATAACATGACCACTTTCTTTAGAATGTTGAGCAAGGATGCGTTTGCAATATGGCAGCATGGTCGCAAGAATCTGGACGAGTTTCACAACCATCTAAATAGCATTCACAAAGATATTCAATTCACTATGGAGATAGAAGAAGATGGAAGACTTCCGTTCCTTGACGTGCAACTTATACAGAATCCGGATCACAGTCTAGGGCATACTGTCTTCAGAAAACCTACTCACACTAACAGATATTTAAATTCTAATTCACATCATCATCCAGCTCAGATTCGTTCAGTAGCATACACATTAGCTATACGTTCTCGCAGAATAGCTGATGCCGATCATGCTGAAGAAGAGTTTCGTATACTTGGAGATGGACTCAAGCAGAATGGTTTTTCAAACAGAATCATTCAAAGGCCCTAAGACGACAAACTAACTCTGAAAAAGATGTAGATACAGAAAAAGAAGAACCATTTGCAACTGCATATTTGCCATATGTCAAAGGAGTAACAGACCGCATAGGAAAAATTCTTGCTAAACAAAACATCAAAACAGTCTTTAACACTGACAGAAAGATAGGAGAGTTGTTAAGAAGCAGTAAGGACCACATTCACCTAGAAGGTAGTGGCGTGTATGAAATTCCGTGTGGGAATTGTGACAAATGCGATGTGGGTCAAACAGGAAGAAACATGTTTCAACAAAAACAGGAACACAGGCTAGCTGTTGAGCACATGGATAAAACATCAGTCCTTGCTCAACATTCTAAAGAAAGTGGTCATGTTATCGACTTTGCTGGCATGAAACCCATTGCCACCGTTGAGGAATTTCTTCCTAGAATGTTACGGGAAGCCATTGAGATTAATAAACGATCTCACAGTCTAAATAAACAGCAAGATAGCCAACGTTTATCTGTAACGTGGAAACCTGCAATTTCAGGGATACATGTACAGCCACATAGGCTGGCTGTGAAACCAATGGACCAACAACCAACGTCCCAGTTAGTTCCTGCAGATGATCTGTTGCAAGTAAATACATCGACAGTCAGAGTGACAAGATCCATGACGAAAAGCAATATGAAGGACATGTAGTGACTTTCTTCTTTCTTTGCAACGTCAAGCTTTGCAGTGATTCTTTGAGTTGTTTTAATTTGCCATATGTGCAGTGATTTCTATTGTTTATATTTTGTTGTATTTTGTTTTCCCAGTTTTGTTCTGAATTTATCAATGTAATGTAGTTTTCGTTTTTTATATATTAATTCGTATTGGCCCTGAAGAAGATGAGTGAAATTTCATCGAAACGTTGGCCTAATGTGAATAAACGTGGCATTATAACCGAAAAACCTAGTTCATTAATATATATATATGTATGTATTATTTATTTTTGTTACCTATTATTTATGTATTATTCAGTTTTGGACATTACCAATGGTTATGGGAAAGGTTCCATGAGACTCATGTGAAGGGATATCAAGCTACTATTAATTACAATTATGCAAATTAAAAACAAAAAAAAATTAATAGGGTAGGCGGCTGTAGGGACGGTCCGTTACACCATGCTATCAAATTCTTTATATATATATATATATATATATATTAAGTTTTTAAGGCTTTCGTGGCCCGAAGTATTAGAATCACAATTGTGTGCAGTGTATATATATATATATATATATATCTTGACCCCTTTTCCAACATTAAATCGGGTTGGGGGGAGCAGCATCACACTACTCCGTTTCTTGGGCTAACATCTTCGTTGTCGGCTAGCCAGGCCTGACACAATCATGTCCTCAGCTTCTTCTTCGCTCGCCTCCTCCACTACCAGAGGTCTGTTTAAAAACTCCCTCCATCTCTCCCGGTTTTCCCACAGTCTTCCTGCTTCCACTTCGTTCCATGCCATTCCTCTCTTCTCAACACTGTCTTTAATCTGCTCCTTCCACTTCTCTCTCGGTCTGCCCACTTTCTTCTTAAACCCTTCTTGTTTTTCAAACTCTCTTCTTGATATCCTGGCCGGATCCATTCTTTTCATATGCCCAAACCAACGTAGACGTTCTCTCTCCAACCAGCACACTTTCAACACCTAGTTTTTCCCTTATAACACTACTCCTGATCTTGTCGTTTTTTGTCACCCCCAGTACACTCCTCAAGAATTTCATTTCTGCTGCCACAATTCGGCTTTCTGCTTTGTGTCCCAAGGTACATGTCACTGTGGCATATGTCAGTATTGGTAGAAAATATAGCTTATAGATCAAAAGTTTACATTTCCTTGGGATTTCTTCTTTCTAAAGTAGCTTCCTGACTAATTGGTAGAAGCCCTCCGCCAATGTAATTCTTCTCATAACTTCTGCATCTATTTTCGCATTTGTAGATAGCACACTTCCTAGGTAGTTGAAATCTTCTTTCGTTGTCAACTCTTCGCCCCTCAGCAAAAGTTTGTTATCTATAGGTCTGTGTTTCTTTGTCATGATTACCACTTTGCTCTTTTCTTTACTGATTTTCATATCATATCTTTCTGTTGCCTTGTTCCATTCATCCAATTCTTCTTGCACTTCTTCTATTGTCTCACCACATACTACTATATCATCCACATAAATCATAGTTCTTGACTCTATATCTTTAAATTTCTTTAATAGGCCTACTTTTACCTTTGTTCTGCTGGGCATTTTTCTTTGGGGAATTACGTATTTTGCCACCGACCTAAGCCTCTCTCATTGATTTCTGTCAATAGTTACATGCCACAGAAACAAAATAGTAAATACAGGCCTACAGCCTAAAATTGCTGCATTTGGGGGCAGGGGGGGAGTTGCCAGCTGACTGACGTGTATCATTAGATACACGTACGAGCACGAGATAGTAGGTGCCCTCAATAAGGTGGTGTTATGGATGAATATGATGACGTTAGTGATGCATATAGGTAAATGTGCATTGTGCAGGGCCACCCCGATGTATTTATTGCCACACACGCCCATTTTTGTAATTTTCCATTTTCAAATGTCTGTGACAAAAATGTAATTAACATTAATTAACATTTAATGTAAATAACCAAAAATAAAGAACAATGTCTTAAGTTATGTAATTTTAGTTTCTCTACAGGCCCTAGGTCCCTAATACTGTTGACGATGTTTTCGCGATGCTTTGGCGATGTTTTGGCGATGGTTTAATTACCTTTTGGAAACCTTCGCCAAAAGGTCGCGGGAACATCTTTAACTATGTTTTGGTGATGCTTTGACTACAAAAGGATCAAAGCAGGTAAAAATACTTCTGCGCAAAACCTTTGCGAAAAGGTCGCAGGTACATCTTCAACTATGTTTTGGCAATGCGTATTTGTAAGACAAAATGATGTTTAGGTTGTAAGATAAGATAAGATAAGATAAGATAAGATAATTTATTCACCATGGATTCATACATAATACAAATATAGGTTTCGTCAGGAAAGATAGAAAATAGTAACACACAGTAGACAGTAGACACACACATACGCACGATATATATATATACAATATATACAATAGTAGGCCTTCAAAATGAGTAAAAATATAAATGAGTTACAATGGTTACAAGCTCTTTATACTAATTTAACAAAATTAAAATATTTGGTAGGCCAGCACATGAATAAATGTCAATTTGAAAGAATACTGTTTAGGCCTTTATTTAAAGATAGAAATTAATACGAGGAGAAAACGCAAGCTTACTCGTCAGCGAGGTAGTCGTTAATGGAGTAAAAGCTATTGGTCACAAGGAAAGATTTCAAGTTGTGTTTGAAGGAGGACAGCGAGGGGGAGGTTTTGATGTAATTAGGGAGTTTATTGTAGAGGGTGGATGCAAGATATTCAGGGCCACGGGAAAAGAGAGTCAAGTTATGAGAGGACCGATGGATATGGAGACTGGCTCTAGTGTAATGAGAATGCACAGAGGTGTTCAGAGGGAACAGATTGCTGTGGGTACGGACAAATAATGCAGCTGTTTGGATTAGGGTACATGCTAGGGTAAGAATTCCCAGTTTCTTGAAGAGTTCTCTACACGAATGCCTTCTTGATACACCTGCAATGATTCGGATGGCTCTCTTTTGAAGAATGAAGATTCGGTTAGCTGGGGGAGAAGCTCCCCAGAAAAGCAGACCATATGATAGGTGAGAGTGGACGTGGGCAAAGTATACTAGCAGAAGGACGGGGGGATGTACTATTTGTTTGAGTTTGCGAATTGCGTAGCAACCCGATAATATTTTGTTGGCAACATGGTTACTTCTAAAACATAGCAAAAACACATCTCTGAGATATGTTTTCGCGATGCTTTCGCGACAAATTTTTTTTGGGCTGAAACGTGAACAAAATCAAATATATTCGTGCGGTGAAATGTCCCCAGCAATTTATTTTAATAACACATGAATAACTTACAACCCCAAAACACACTAATACGCAATGATGTTTAAATACTATTGTGTTGGTTTTGTATGTTGATGCTCTCACCCAACATCATTTCAAATAAATAATTGCCCAAGGAAAACTATGTCGTAACAATTTTATTTTTTCCCCGATTTGGTTAATCGGGAAACACTTCCGTAGGTTTTTCATATATTTTTTTGTTTTTTTATAGTTTTGTTATTATATAATTTTGTTTCATATAGGCCTAACTATCATCCTGTAAAAAATATAGATTGTATAATAATACCGTGATAAATGTGCGTAAATACATCGCAACATAATTTTAACCTTGCTTGGATTTTAAGCAAAGAAACATCTTAATTTCAAACCAGCAAGTTACCTGATTTCAAATACAAATTCAAAATTTGCACATCATTCGTGTTGAAGTAGTTACACAAGCATGAGCTACAAGCGCTAGGATCGAATTGTTGACTGAGCAGAAGTGACCAGCAACCACTTAACTTCCTACTTGTCTGCTAGGTTGTGCAACTATCAGTGTAACAACTAGCGCGCTCTAACGTGTAGGTAGCGGACAAGTGAGCAGGCTGAAGCCGGTAAAAGCAATTACTCTGAGAACACTAGAAACCCAAAGGGTGATTGTTAGATTGTTACTTTTAGACGGCGGCGACACGTTCGACGTGACGTTTCGGGAATGGTAAAAGTTTTACTTTGTCAATGGTGTCTTTAGAGTTATTATTGCACAAACCATGTGAACAAAATAAGTGGTTTGATCCACGTTCACTTTTAGATTTTCTTCCTTTTGTAGGTAGTGTCACATGCTTGTATTAGGCGCGCACGCTTTAATACGGTCGTCTGCCACTAGAGCGGCGCATCACGTGACGTTTTTAGGACTGATCAGTATGGCCGACAACTTCGTGATTGTGTTCAAGTACTAATTACTGTCACTACTGTTTGTATCTTCATGTGCACTTATCAATAAAGCTGATTATAAAAACCTAAGCATTGTTGCACATTCATAATGGTGTCAGAACTTCAAGGACCTATGCGCTAGGCCCATAATCATGACAGGTAGTTATAAACAACCTGAGGCTTTCTCGCCGGGCGAGAATCCCGCAGAAAATTGGCTTCGGTGGCGTCAGCGGTATGAAATATATTATGATGTCGCCGATATTGACACAAAGCCGCCCAAGAAACAGATTTCGGATTTGCTCCATTGTTTGGGAGATGAAGGGCTTGCCGTATATAATACACTAAATCTACCAGAGGATACATCCAGACTTCCCAAGGTAATTTTAGACGCCTTTTCTACATATTACATACCCTTCAAAAACACCACGTATATTAGATGGTTGTTTTTTTCTGAGCAGCAACAAGAGAACCAGACCGTAGACCAATATGTTCTCATGCTGCGTAATAAAATAAAAGACTGTGAATTCGGAGAACTAACAGATTCTCTTCTTAAGGATAGGCTGATAGGGGGCATTCTAGATGTAGGCATGAGGGAACGACTGCTAAAAGAACATAACATGTCATTAGATAAGGCGATAAATTTACTTAGAGCCAACGAAAATTCTAAGAAACAGGTCAAAATCATGTCTGGAACAGAAAGTTGTAGGCCTTCAGTTATGGCCGTACAAAAACCCTCTCATTCATCAAAGCCTAGCCCTAGACCTAGGCCTAGATTTAAGCAGAATGAACAAGCTCAACAGGATAACAATAAAACAGATGGTCAGCTGCAAAACAGAGCTTGTTCACGTTGTGGATATAGTCACAAGTATCGCGAGTGTCCAGCCTATGGACGCACATGTAACAAATGTGGTAGGTCAAACCACTTTGCAAATGTATGCAATGCTACAAACAAGCAACTTCACTCTGTAGAAGCTAACAAAACAGAAGCAGAATCTGACGAGGATTTTTTAGTAGAAAGCCTAGGCTTGTTAGTAGATTCATTGCAATCTAACGAGACTGAATGGACCGAGAATATTGTGATCAACGGCACTAAAGTAGCTTTTAAATTAGATACAGGATCACAAGTGAATGCAATTTCACAAGACATTTATAACACACTAAGTAGAAAGCCCAGATTGCTAGAAACTAAGGCTAAGATAACTGCATACACAGGTCACAGTATTCAAATAAATGGTAAATGTATGCTAGATTGCAAAGTAAACCAAGTATCTAAAACATACGAGTTCTACATAACCGGACCTACTTACCCGCCTATTCTTGGAAAGCGAGCCTGTGAAGAATTAGGTTTACTCCAAAGATTAAATGCAACAAATATTAGTACACCTACAACAGAATCATCTGCAGCCAACATCATTTCAGAATATGATGATGTTTTTAAAGGAATAGGCAAACTGTCAAAAGAACATAACATACAACTAGACAAAAATGCACAGCCACAGGTTTATGCAGCAAGGAAAATTCCAATATCTCTTAAGTCAAAACTTAAAAATGCGCTAGATAAAATGGTAAAAAGCAATATTATTGTAAAAGAAAATGAACCGACTGATTGGGTTCATCCAGTAGTTATTGTCTCCAAACCAAATGGTTCCATAAGAGTTTGCATGGACCCCAGACCTCTTAAGGCTGTTCATCCCTGTTTTTTCCATTTTCTAAAATATGCAACTATGTAAAAAAAATAGTAAATGAAATTGAAACCTGGCACTATAAGAACACCAAAACAATTTTTTTCAAATTTTTTGATCGGGCACCCGGCATATATTGCATCTTCAAAATAGTTTCAAACTGCAATTGTATCTAGCACATCGTTCAACGTAGATTGTTGTGTTTCTGTGACATTTAAGTTCGACTGTTTTTCTACGCTTTAACAAAGAGAAAACATGGGATTTTTCAGAACCGCGTCCCCTGCGAATTTCTCCGTTGTCCGGTACAAATTGACTAAAAGTACCGGTTATCTAAAAAATTCGTGGAACATACCAAATTGTAAAATCCCAAATTTTCTCTTTGTTAAAGCGTAGAAAAACAGTCAAATTTAAATGTCACAGAAACAAAATTATCTACGTTGAACGATGTGGTAGATACAATTGCACTTTGATACTATTTTGTAAATGCAATATAAGCCGGGTGCCCGATCAGAAAAATTTGAAAAAAAATGTTTTGGTGTTCTAATAGTGCCAGGTTCAATTTCACCATACAGTTTTACTGGTTGCATATTTTAGAAAATGGAAAAACAGGGATGGAACAGCCTTAAGAGTCTAGATCCCAGAGAACTCGTTTCGTCGCTGGGATTTTGATTGACAGGGGGTGTGAAAGTAGGACCGTACTTTTGCTCCTACGTCAGCAAGTTTTGGGCCAATCATGGGTAGGTTTCTAGTTTCTGTGCAGTAGTCTTTTGTTATTTCAAATATTTATTGACAAGCAGTGAGCTATTCAGCTGTCGCTCGACCCTTCTATTGATGGTCTCGAAACCATCCAATTAAATTATTTTCGCTTGAATAGAGTTAAATCCTTCCTTCCTTTCATTACGTAAACTGTTGTAATTTACCTTTTAAATGCCCTTTAATGTTGAAGATTTTAGCTTAAATGTTTCACTGAAGTAAAATCAACACAAAAATGTTTTTGAATGCTAAAAATTGATTGAAAACTAAGAACTTAACAGTATAATATACAACATACTTCTTCATCAGAAATGCTAAGAATATTTTGTAAACATTGTTAGTTCTCAATCAATTTTTTGCGTTTAAAAACATTTTCGTGTTGATTTTATTTCAGGGAAACATTAAAGTTAAATTCAGTAACATTTAAGAACATTTAAAAGGTAAATAACAACAGTTTATGTAATGAAAAGAAAATTAATTTATCTCTATTCAAGGGTTTAGAGACCATCAATAGAAGGGTCGAGGATAGGTAAGATCTAAATCTTGTGCACTCTGCCCGTCGGAGGAAGGTGGTGGTGGTAAAGAGAGGAGGAAATTCCTGGTACCTGCGGACCAATCTTCCCGTGAAGTCCACTTTAGTCTGTCACTCTCGGCCTATTATGAGCACAATAGCCTCAATGTACCTGATCTGCTTCTGGAGCATCTTCACCCATTTCAAATCTATTGTGATAAAAATAATTTATGCAGCGACATTTTTTTTTTATAATTGCCAATATTTAATAACGTGGTTCAAATGAGTAGCTTGAGTTTTGAAATGCGTTCTTTTCCCTAGTGTCTACGATCAAAACTGACTGAAATATATAAAGATTACTTTTTTATTATAAAAATATATTATAGAATCATTATCCGTAACTCAGTCAGTTTTTATCGTAGAATTTCGTCCAAAAAAATGAAATTCAAGATACACGCTTAATATTTTAACAACGTAATTAGATTTTTGCAATTAAACAAAAACAATCAATAAATAAATGTATAAATAGAACAATAGAACTAGAAGAGAAGACAGCAGGACGAAAAACCCCAACTTCCGAGAACTTCCTTCAAAGATTCCACCCATAGATAACAAAAACACACTGGACCCTGCTAAATAAAGAGGAGCGCCTTCACCCATTTCAAATCTATTGTGATGAAAATAATTTATTAAGCGAAATATTTTTTTATAATTGCAAATATTTAATAACGTGGTTCAAATGTGTGGCTTGAGTTATGAAATGCGATTTTTCCCCTAGTGTCTACGATCAAAACTGACTGAAATATATAAAGATTACTTTTTTATTTTTAAAATATGTTATAGAAGCATTATCCGTAACTCAGTCAGTTTTTATCATAGAATTTTGTCCAAAAAAATGAAATTCAAGACACGCGCTTAATATTTTAACAACATTATTAGATATTTGCAATTAAACAAAAAATATCAAAAAATTAAGAGAACAATAACAGGAAGAGAATACAATTAGGTATAAAACCCTCAGCTTCTAGGATGGTCTATTTTACGACTACACGCGACAACCCTTCAATATGCATTAACAGTAGAGTGGGGGGGGGGGGGGGAATTGAGGAAGGAAAAATGCACACAGAGAGTGTTTAGTATTGTTTTATCTCCATGCATCACCCTCACGTCTCGATTAGCACCGTTGCCAAAATATGAGACGCAACGCCGAAATATTATCAAAATCATCACAAAGAGTGAATGAGTTGGTAAATAGGTAGTTGGAATGAAATTCATTACAATCAATTTCTTGTAATTCCTTATCTGTGACCATCCTTGTACCATGATCTGTGACCATACTTTTATTGTAATTAATTATAAAAAAGCAAACATCAGGGGATTTAATTTCGTAATTGACTACAAATTAGAACAAATCTCAACAATTCTTTTAACTGATAAATACGCCATATGCAATGCGTAAACTCCGGGACAAATATAATTGTTACTATCGGTATATATTTATTGGATGAGCGAAGCGAAGACTTCAATTTGACTTTGTGTTTGTTTGTTTTTTACTTACGTTACCCCAAGAAAAATAGCTCGGGTGTTTTGTTTTTGTTAGTTTTTTTGTCTGTTTGTTCGCTCTCTACCGGGCAAACGGCATATGCGATCTTGATGAAAATTGGAGGGGACCTTCGAAATCTCTGAACTTAGAGCTGTATTGTTTTTGGGTACAATCGAAGAAATATTTCTCATAAATATCGTACTTTTACGATTTTTTTTATTTTTATTTTTAGTGCGATATTTTCGTGATATTTGGCAAACAGCTACTCCGATATTAATGAAACTTTATAGGAACGCTTAAAATCACTGAAATCATATATGTTATGATTTTAGAGACATTAAAAAAAATATTTCTTATAGAAATCGTACTTTTACGATTTTTTCTCCGGTTTTTAAAACAATATTATCGTGATATTTGGGCCGATTTTGACCAAACGGGTGGGGCTACAACGTTCATATTTTAAATTGACATAAATATTATGGTGATTTAGTGCCTCTTGAAAGAAAAAGTTGAAAAAGTTGGTCAAAATTCATAGAAATAAAGGTTTTAATATAAGTCTTTTACAGGTGTATAATGAACAAGTAATATCAAGTAACTATATTTTCGTGATATTTGGGCCGATTTTGACCAAACGGGTCCGGGGCTACAACGTTCATATTTTTTACATTGACATAAAGATTATGGTGATGTAGTGCCTCTTGAAAGAAAAAGTTGAAAAAGTTGGTCAAAATTCATAGAAATAAAGGTTTTAATATAAGTCTTTTACAGGTGTATAATGAACAAGTAAATAAATAATATTAAATAAATAAATAAAATAAATAAATATCAAGTAACTATAGAAAAAGTAAGGAGATTCCACATAAAAACGTAATCATTGGACAGAAATATTCCAAAAAAGCTCATCCATCAACGCGACTGAAAAAGCGTTCGCGAAGCGGCCTTGTATATATAAATATCATTTACGATATAAATTTTGTTGGTACCAAATCAACTCCACCCCACCCCAGATAAAATACCCCCAAGACAACACCACATAACCATACAACGCTCATCGACTTGTGAACTTGGTTCAAGACTTCAGGCGTGCTTCAGGACAAGGTTTTTTTTCTTTGAAGTTTCAAGTCCGCATGATTGTTGAATAGCAGGTATAATGTTTACAAATCTGCAGCTAGCCAGCCACCCTTTCTTGTGGAATGAATGGTCTCTCTCACTCTCTCTCTCTCTCTGTCCGTGCTTCTCGCTCGCGCGCCCAAGAAACATGCAGACTGTTGTGGTAGTTCAGAGACTTTGCTATAGAGGGCACAACTTTCGCACCAAATTTTATCCAATTTTACATTTAAGATTATCGCTTGTCTAATTAAGTTACGGCTACGAAATTCGTAATTCTTTCTAATTAGAACCCCCGAATAGATGCCCTTTGAATTTTTTGTTAGTATTTGGTCCCATTAAAAAGTTGTCTTTAAAAATTATTTACTGATAAGCCAACGAAATTTAAGAATCTGAAAAAAAACGCACTCATTTGACAGAATTTTCTCTGTACGAGAAAAAAAATCATCGGTATTGATCTATTGGTCTAATAGTTATATACAATTTACTTTACCACTACAAAATCAACAGTCCTCCTTCCTCTTAACAAATTCATAAAGAGGGAACATTTTCAACTACCCACTTCGGAAACTATATTCTCCAAATTTGAAGGGGCTAAAGTTTTTACAGTACTGGACGTTTCTTCAGCCTTTTGGCAAATTCCTCTGTCAGAGGAAAGTTCTAAATTGTGTACTATTGCCACACCATTTGGCCGGTTAGATTCCTCGGGGCTCCCATTCGGCATAAATATTGCCACAGAGGTACTACAAAAGGAAATAAATGATTTAATCCAAGGTATAGATGGAGTATTTTTGTTACATCGACGACATTGGGGGTAACTGGTAAAGATCCCGAGGAGCATGACAAAAGACTCAAGCTTGTTCTTGATCGAGCCAAAAATTAAACTTTCGCTTCAGTAGAGAAAAACTTCAGCTAGCAGTCAGTACAATTGACTTTTAGGTCACGATGTATCCTCAGAGGGCATTGCTATTCATAACGCCAAGGTTGAAGCAATAACTTCAATGAAAAAACCCGAGACTAAGTTAAATTAAGCGATTTCTCGGAATGGTAAACTTCCTCGGAAATTTTAACCCCTAATCTTTCTGAAGAAACACATCACCTGCGACAGTTACTACATAAAGACAAAGAATGGTTGTGGGACTCCAAGCCTTCAGAAAGTTTTAACCGCCTTAAGACCCTGATAAGCACTGCACCAGTGCTGGCATTTTTTGATAAAAACAAACCTATAGTGTTGTCTGTAGACGCAAGCCATTGGGCTTGGGGGCCCTGCTCCTGCAAGACAAAAGACCAATTGCATATGGTTCAGTAACCTTAACGTCAACCCAACAACAAATGGCCCAGATCGAAAAAAAAATGGCTTGCAATAGTATATGGATGTGAACACTTGCATTTTTACCTTTACGGAATGCCGTTCACAGTTGAAACTGATCACAAGCCTCTTTTAGGCATAGTAAAGAAACCATTGGAAGCGCTATCACCTAGACTTCAAAGACTGTAATTCGTTTCATGAGATACTCTCCAGAAATGATACATGTGCCTGGAAAGGAACTTTACGCAGCCGACACCTTGTCACGAGCTCCTTCACAAAATTCGGTAAACTCGGACTACCTTCAAGGGGAAGGAAATGCAATCCACTGCATTGTTACATGTCAAAACCTAAAACTGATAAACTCAAGCTAGCATCCCAAGACGATGAAGAATTACAAAAGGTGAAATGCTATATCAGAGAGGGCTGGCCTCCAACAGGAAAACAGGGCAAACAAGGTATCTCACGGGCACAAGAAAACCCCTACTGGCAGCATAAAGAGGAAATTCATGAAAAAGATGGCCTGTTCTTCAAAGGAAACCGACTTATTATCCCAAAGTCACAACGACAAGAAACCTTAACAGCAATCCACATTGCCCATCAAGGGGTAGGATCCTGCCAAGCAAAAGCACAGGAAGCAATCTATTGGCCAGGCATGAATGCCGATATAAAAACCATGATTTTAGCATGTCCAACGTGTCAAAGTTACTCAAGAGCAAATACAAGAGAACCTCTGTTGCCTCACGACATTCCTAAACTCCCCTGGGACAAGATCGGAGTGGATTTCCTGAAAAGCGGAAAACAAGACGTACATGCTCGTGACTGACTATCACTCAAAATTTGTCGAAGTACGAGAAATGACAACAACAACATCACAAGTGGTTATACAAAACCTGAAAACAAATTTTTAGAACTCATGGAATCCCCTCTACAATGATGTCAGACAATGGACCACCATTTGACTCTCATTTGCTGTCAAATTTTTGTGAAAAATGGGACATTAACCACATAACATCTAGTCCGCTATACCCCAAAAGTAATGGCATGGTAGAGAGATCCGTCGGTACAATAAAAGGTTTAATCATCAAGGCCGTAAGATCAGGACGAGACCCGGACATGGCAATAATGATATACAACTCCACACCGAAGCAGAATCTACCATCCCCTGCGCAGATGTTAATGGGTAGGCGGTTGAGAACATTCGTTCCCGTTTCAAACAAATTGCGCAAACCATTATTCCCAACAACTATTGCTTGTAAAACAATGGAAAATATACAAGAAAAGCAGAAAATCATTCATGATCAACATTCTAAACCACTCTCTCCATTATTACCTGAACAACCAGTCCTAGTGGAGAAATCTAAACGATCATGGGTCCCTGGAACTGTTATTGAACTTGATTACCACCCACGATCCTACAAAATCCTAACTTCAGAAGGTTCAACGGTAACGACGCAATCGGTCCCACTTACGACCAATACCTATCATTCAACCTTCCTCACCAGTAATTCCCAAAAGCATAACAGATGCAACCCCAACTAAAAAAATCCTCCCTACACCTCGTCACTCACCCCAACCAGAGAGGTACCAACAAGTCCTGGTACAACCAGACTATGAACGGCCCCGCCTACCAGACGGCACCGAGTCCAATTCGGCCATGGATCCGAATACAGATGGCAGAGCGACTCCGCCATCTTCCCCAGCCAAGGCGGTCCGGATCACCCGGGGAGGAAGAATAATAAATCTACCCTCAAGATACAAATCATAATTCATTTAAATCATACCAGGTTGTACTATGTTTAACAAACAATTTGATTAGAGCCTTCAGCTCACATATATTTTACTAAAATAAATGTAATCTAGTAAAATTAAAAATAAAAAAAAATTTAAAAAAAAAATAAATAAAAAAAATAAATAAAAAAAAGGGGCATGTCACATGCTTGTATTAGGCGCGCACGCTTTAATACGGTCGTCTGCCACTAGAGCGGCGCATCACGTGACGTTTTTAGGACTGATCAGTATGGCCGACAACTTCGTGATTGTGTTCAAGTAATTACTGTCACTACTGTTTGTATCTTCATGTGCACTTATCAATAAAGCTGATTATAAAAACCTAAGCATTGTTGCACATTCATAAGGTAGGACAACGCTTAGGCCTACTTCCAGGCATTGGCTTGTCATTTTTGCCAGGGAAACTTTACATACTTATAGGCCTAGGCAAGTCTAGAGATTGTGGACGGAGAATAGACCTGCCGTTGAATAACAGCCAATGTCTAGGCCTTTACATGATTAAGGCCTACTAAAGATGATTTACACATTATATTTATTTACAAAGTACAAAATTCTTACTTAGTAAACCACGCATGAACTAGGCCTAACCTAACCACGAAACTATAATAGCATTCACGCCGACAATTCAGTGGAGGAACCCAGGGCCACACTCGACATTGGTCTTTTTCAAGACCCCTAATGTTGCCAATCATAGCTGAAAGGTTGACGAAGGTTTCAATAGAATATTGCTTTGATGCTGTCAGCCACTCAGCCCGTCTCGAGAAAAGGTACAGAATTCAACCATGCATATGCCATTGCATTATAACAAGCGTTATTTTAACGTTTTCATAATTATAACGTATGTTAATCAATTTCTTGTCAAAAGATGGTTCTGTGGGTGTTTTTAATTTTAATTTTAACCAAATATTAAGATTTGTTCGCAAAATAACTTGGCAACGTATTTACTTATTTTACGTCTATCCTATGCAGTTATAAAAACTGATTTACAAAGAACAACAAAATTAAATTATTATATGCCAATACACACGTGGATAACGGTGTAAACAAGAGTGAAGGAACATCCTGGATTCGAACGTGGAACGCAGGACAACAGTAATATGAAATCAACCCATGGGTTCTGCAGTGGCTTATACACTATTGAAGGGTACTTAGTCATTCGTGTAGCATACCGCTACTCCTCTAGACAAGTTAATAATTAGTTATTATTCTGTAATTCGTCGAATATTCAATACACACTTTTGAATGAAACTGATGCTAAAATCGCCTTTCAAAAACTCAAATAACCGGAAAAAGGCAGGCTAGACAGTGTGTGTAGTATAATTTTTACTCGACTCATCAATAATTAAATGATAAGATTGAAATAATATTAGTTACATTACTAGCCAGTGATTGAGTTTGACACAATACATTTATTTATACAGTCTTTGAACCTTTTACAAAAGCCAAAAAAACAACCCTTTCAAAAATAATTTGTTGAAGTTGAAAGGATGGAGAGGCGCATGACGAATATAATAGAGGTATTTTACAACCATTTACCCAGGTTTACAATCTAAAATCCAAGATGAAATGGGATGACAGGTGTGGGGTCTCTTGTATAAGTGATAGTTAAATCGTGCCATTTTTTCATTTACTGATTATATATATAGTTTATTCAATTCATCAAGTCAAAACAAGGCCTAAAATGTTTTTAAATCGAAATTGTAGCTCAATTCTAAGTGGAATTGCAAAACAAATAACATAACCTTTTGATATGATTTAATCAGATATTTCCTTAAAAACTAAGATAAACACTTCGCCAAAAAACCAAAATGCTTAGAAAAATGTAAATAAGACAATGAATTTATTAAAATAGAGATCAGGTTTATCAACTACACTTTTAGTTTAGAGATGGTATTTGTCTTTTGCACAATGGGGTTTACTTTGCTACCAAGCACTCCCAAGCATTGTTCAGTTGGAACCCTTTCTAAGGATTGTACAAAATGCGAATTTGTTGCCCACTGAACAGCCGATGTGAACTCCATTATAGTGCGTCAACTATCTAATTGACGTAATTGTTGATAGACTAGGCCGCTTCACGAACGCGTTTTTTAATCACGTTGATGGATGAGCTTTTTTAATAAGATTTTAGTTTGCGTGGGATGTCTCTACTTTTGAAGTTCTTTTTTAATGCATTGTAGCCTTGTAGGTGATTGTTGTCAAGTTTCTATTGTTACTTGTTAATTGTTAATATACCTCAAAAAATTTATATTAGGCCTAAAACCTTTATTTCTATGGATTCTGGCTAACTTTTTCAACTTTTTCTTTCAAAAGGTACTACATCGCATAGCCTTAATGTCCATTTGAAATATGAACATTGTAGCCTCACCCGTTTGGTCAGAATCGGCCCAAATGTCACGAAAATATCGCACTAAAAATTTAAAAAAAATCATAAAAGTATGATATTTATGAGAAATATTTCTTCGATTGTACCCAAAAATGTGGCAGGTCTAAGTTCAGAGATTTTGAAGGCCCCCTCCAATTTTCATCAAGTTCGCATATATACCGTTTGCCCGGTAGAGAGCGAACAAACAGAAAAAAACAAAAAAACACTTGAGCTAAATATTTTGGGGGTCAGTGAAATTGAAGTCTTCGCTTCGCTCATCCAACAACAAATATGTCCGACTGTGCCTACGCGACATGGTGTGCTATCTTGTACACTACCCACTACACACCTGCGCCTCCAGTACGACAGTACTATTTAAACTCCGTGGCAAGGGGACAGCTTCTCATCTGTGTTTGTTTTAGTTACCAGAGAACACCAGCAGCACTGTAGCTAGAAAAGACCTTGACTTTCTAGATTAGCAATTACTTTTTTGACACTAAATCTAGTTGGCTTTGTACATTAGTGGTGCTGACAGTGACAATAAGTATTGGATTGTTGACATTTGAGTTTTGATTAAAAGCAATTTTTAAAAATGCTGTTGAAAACCAATGAAAATAAATATAACTGAAAGAAAACAAAAAACAAAAATCAAATATAGTTATTTCTCTAGTCAAACAGCTTGGACCTTAGCCTAGTTTACACATCAAACTATCTAGTAGGCTATACAAGATCCTCTGGATAATGTAGCTTGCCTTACAATCTGGGTGGCTATGTATAGCTACAGTGCTGCTGGTGTCTGTGATGGTAACTAAAACAAACACAAAAAGCACTATCTGGATCAACTTTGCATCGCAGATAAACAGACGGTTACCCCCTGACTGCATTCCCTGTAATATTGTCGGGCATAATAATCACACACTCTTATCTCCAGTAGTAAAACAGCATTATTTATTACATGCGGCAAAGTACAAAATCGGATTAGAAGTAACAAATTACACGGAAAATGTTGACACCACTTACCGATTATTAGTGATCGGCGCAGACAGAGACCGGGCAAACTGATCGGAAGGGGGTGACTCATTGTAGCTGTCACTGTAGTTGGGCGACGGTGAACTATCGGGCAGGTTCTCGTGTATCCGCGACAGCGTTGTAACAAAGTGTCGCTGTTGTCTGTGAGGTGTTTGGGCAACTCTGTTGGAGAGAAATAAGTCAGGTAGAAACAATTACTTACTGTATTTACTCGATTATCAAGTTATGGCTGCACCCTTATTTTGACAACCCAAATTTTAAAGAGTGGAATGTAAATATGATGAAAAATGGTTCCAAACCAAAGAAAAATAAGCACACTAAAGAAGAATTCCAAAAATTTGTGGATGACATAAAAGACCCATATAACTCACCTTTCATAATGAGCAAATTGGAAGAAGCACTTAGAACGCTTAAAATTAAAAAATCACCAGGAGTTGACCTGATATACCCAGAATTTCTAAAGAACCTTGGCAAGGAAGGTAAAAGTGCAATACTAAATCTCTTGAATAACATGTGGAAATACAATATTCCTGATATATGGAGGAAAGCAGAGATAATACCACTGCTGAGAAATGGGAAGGATAGCTCAAAAGTCGAAAGCTACAGGCCAATAGCCTTAACATCGATGATGGCTAAAACAATGGAGCATATGGTCAACTATAGGCTAAAAACATTTTTAGATTCGAATGAAGTGTTGGCAAAGGAGCAGGCAGGTTTTAGGCAGAACAGAGGGACACTAGACCAGGTGGCATACTTGCAGCAGGATATTAAGGAAGGGTTTAATAAGAAGTTATCTACACTGGTAGTTTATGTTGATTTTAAGACTGCATTTGATATAGTAGATAGAGAAATACTTTTAAAAAAGATGAAAGAGATGGGAGTACCACACAACATATACAGATGGAGTAAAAACTTTCTAAGTCAGAGATATATAAGAGTAAGATGCAACAACAAACGATCACGGTATAGAAAAACCAAGGCAGGAGTACCACAAGGGGCAGTAACAAGCCCTACTTACTTCCTGATATATATAAACGACTTGGCGCAATATATACAGGAAAGAAGCGAGGTAAAGATCAAGTTATTTGCGGATGATGTGGTGCTTTGGTGTAGTGACAGAGACGTACAGAAAATGGAGTTAGAAATGAACAAGCATTAGAAGAATGGACCAGGGAAAATGGGATGGTAGTGAATGAAACAAAAACAGTATACAATTATTGTACAACAGGAAGAACAATGCCCCAGTTTAGCCTAAAATACAAAGGAGTAAGCTTAAAATACGAAGAAGACCCAATCTATCTTGGCGTAATGATGGATAAGAAAATGACGATGTCTAGCCATATCAACAGAATGTGCCAATTAAGTAATAAAAGACTAGGCGTACTGAAAAGAGTATCAGGGGTAACTTGGGGAGCCAATGTCAATACACTATCTACGACATACAAAACATACATACGTCCAGTGTTGGAATATGGAAATGCCATGTTGATTAACACTTCAAAAACACACTTGGACAAGCTTAACATTATCCAAAATAAAGCCCTGAGGATCATAACAGGAGGAGTGAAAACCACACCTATCACCGCAATGGAAACAGTAGCTGAATTCCCACCACTGGAAGCAAGGAGAAATGTAGCAGCTGGAAGCCTGTACGAAAAAATGGTTCGCTTGGATGTAGATTATTGGGACAGAGATCCCCAAGAAGGCCTTAAAACACAAAAACATTCATAACTGAAGCTAGAAATGTAGTGGGAAAGTTAATGGGGGAAGTGATAACTGAAAACAGACAAGAAATAGGAAAACCAAACATTCATATGTCATCATTGGAAGTAAACCATCAACTAAATATTGAAGGAATACAAGAGAAAAAGAAGAACTATCAAGAGGAGCATATGAGAAGTCTGGCACTAAGATTTATTCACAAAGAATACCCAGAGAAGGAGTGGCTGCATATATACACTGATGGATCAGCAACACCAGGAGAAGGGAATGCAGGTGCAGGAATACACAGTAGAGAGTTTGAGGAATCATTCCCAGCAGGATCAAATGGGAGTAACTTTGATGGGGAGATGAGAGCAATATGGTCGAGCGGCCAGGCGGCCCGGAGACGCTTATTTCGATGAGGTACCCCTACCGGCGGTAGAACAAGATGATATTATACTTTTTAGAAAGATTACTTCAAAATACATACGACAAGCCGTATCCGAGAAAAATCCATCTTGTTCTACATGCCGTTTTGGCGCTTTGAGTGCGTCGCGACGCTTCCGCACGGCGCTTCACTCTTTTGATCAATTTTTCCAAACCAAACAGGATAAATTAATAAACTTAATACCATTGTTTAGAAGAAGAATAGTACTTTCCAGTGAATACCCACATTAAACCATTACAAATATTTTAGGGTATTTAAATTGGCCTACAACGCAAAAATGTGACTTTTTATCAATTTTACTTGGATATTCAATGCCAATTTACGAGAACATTTGAAAACATATTGTTGGTTTATCAGTCTTAAAAACATGCTGTCACATGTGTTATAATACTAGGGAAACGCCAAAGTCGTTGTTAAACGAGTGAGTTAGCCAAGTGTTTTGACTTCTAAAACCGGACCGTCTGGTCACCTTACAGGAACTCACTCTGCTTGCCACAATAATTATTTAAATTGAACATTCAAAATGCGAATCGTATTCAAAACGTATTAGCGTGAAACATTAACAAATTTCCAAGATAAAACAAAATCACCTTTTTTGTTTCCCATTTAACACCCCTCAAAAATAATATGTGGGTGTAAAAATATAAAAATGTTAGAACTGACTGGTATCGAACCCCATCCATCCGTGCGGTAGGCTAAATGGTTACCACTAGGCCATGCAGGCCACGTCAACCTCGTCCCGCTAACTGCTACGAAACAAATGCCATTGATATTATTAAAAATCACATTTTTATTTATTGTAGGCTTTATATTCTAAAATATGTATTACCTTTTTCCTTATTTAGAACCGTGTATCAATCCATAGCCGAATCTTTGATTTTGTATGGCATTTTAGCTTGGGGCAATGCTTCGCGGTGTCACATTCAAAGGGTTGAAGATTTACAAATAAAAATGTTAAAAATGGTAATGTGTGACTTTAAAACCGATTCTGAACTCTCCCGTACACAAATATTTTCTTTTTGTAATGTGCTGCCAATATCTTCATTGTTTATACTATATAGATTTATATTACACTTCTATTTTAAATCAGATTTCAAGATTCTGTTAGACTCATGCAAGGATACAAGGCTAAAAGTGGCGGGGGCATTCAAAATTCCCAATTTTAACAACAAATATGGCCAACGTTCACTTTCTTACTCGGTTCCTTCTACGTTCAACTTGATGCCCTCCTCACTGAAAACCTTGTCTAACATTTCAAAAATTAAAACTGAACTAAAATCTTATCTTCTTTCTGACACCTTTTGACAATGTTTTCCGATTTATTTATTTATTTTTCTAAGCTCTTTGTTCTTTTTCTGTAATTTTTTTGGATTTCACAAATTAACTAATATGTCATGCAACCATAGTATTTATACATACTTGTTTTTCATGTTTATTTTGGTTATATGTTCCGTTCTCTGTATTGTCACCATCTTAAATAATTTATTAATTGTCTTTACCCCCACAGTTAAGCCTTTTTCAGGCTTTGTGGGTTTTTTGATTATATTCTTGTTAGATTTATTTCTGTAGGCCTATGTAACATTAATTATTTATTTGTACAATTTTGCTATGGTGTATGAGTCATGTATGTTCTATGTTCTATGACAATAAATAAATTTGTATATAAAAATCGCAATTGATCAAGCTGATTTTGTTAACAGTTCTTAGTAAACACGTACCGGATGTCTGTTTAAAATTTCAGCGCAATCTGTTCAGCGGTTCGGCTGATTTTTGACGTACAGACAGACAGACAGAATCACAAAATGAGAACCGTTTGAGTTGAATGGAGACACTCAGTCGCTCCGCTCCCTCGTTTAACTACAATACACATATACCGACAGTGTTGGCTCGGGCGCTAAGCGCTCGACTCTGATTCGGGAGGTCCCGGGTTCGAATCCCGTCGAGACCGGCAATCCTGACTGAAGGTTTTTCCGAGGTTTTCCTCAGTCGTTAAGGCGAATGCAAGAGAATGAGTCCTCTTAAATAGCCTTTGGACATCCCTTCACAATTTCCTATCCGCACATACCTAGTTCACCTGAAGAGGGGCTAATTGCACCCTATAACAGGTTTCCCACGATAAAAAAAAAAAAAAAAAAAAAAAATACACATAGTTATACGAAGTCGGTGAGATTGTGCATAACATGCGTTTGTTCGGCAGCGCGTCTTATTTAGTTCCGCCAATTTAGTCACGCCAAGCACATTGTGAGCTGTTGTAAGCGTCAAACCGCTCATACGTTACCATTCGGCCATGCAGGTATCAACAAAAGTCTTTGTGATTTAGCGGTGTAAGTTCTATAAATGCTATCATGTCATATTTCATCTCAATTGAACATTTGGTTCCGTTTTTGTCAATCGATAGCAAATGCAGGAACAAAACTGCATTGCAGTCTTGCATCTCAAATATATAATAATTTTTTTTAAACAGCGGCTTCATTGATGTAATTTTTAAACTGAAGAGTGTGGCCAACACTCCAAATAAAATTTGGAATTTAAAGACCATCTCGTTGGAAACATGCTACTGTAGCAGTACACAACGTTTATTGTTTTTTTTTCCGTGCTTTGAGATTATTTGCGTGTTTGTTATGTAAATCACGATAATATTATATTTTATAGCTATGACTGGAAAACAGTATTCTCATGATTAAATCCCATATTATTGTTATAACATGATCAAACATTAATTTCATGGAGTAGATGATATCATTTTCGTAATGCAATGCCAAAATGGGAAAACTGTGTTTCAAGATATACGCGTTTAAAGTGAAATCCAGGGGCAGCACTGTCGGTGGGCGTAACGTGCATCATGGCCGGCCGGAGTAGCATTAGGAGTAGTCCTTCCCTAAGCAGCTGTGTATAAACTGACTATTTGAATGCTCAATAATCAATTGTTGGTGAATGTTGTGATATGTAATTAGGATGTAAATTAATGTTATGACATTAGTTAGCCTGTTGTGATGTTCAAAGTCATCCTGCAACTCACTGAAATATATTTATTTCCTTTTCCGAAGAGTCAATTTAGGCCTACTTTTCCCGATCGGTCCCGATTTGATTTCCTACAAAACCAGAGAGTTCCGGGCCATGTGTGACAAAATTATAGTAAATTATTTTACTTGCATCCGTGTAATTTCTAATAGACCTACAGCCATTTCGTTAACCCATTTAGTCGGAAAAAGCTGTTTCCCGTAACCTAACGTACGTCGTTGGTGGTGCTAAACTTAGAAACTCGCAGCTGGGCCTAGGCCCTCCTACGGAACGCCTAGATCTGTCTGAGAAACAATTTCGTGCTCAAAATTGTTATCAGAATCTTTTCTCCAGGGACGTAATATTATTGGTTTTGACCAGAGTTTATATTAAATAAGTTGCCAAGCAGGCTCGAAAATATCAAACAAATGAAGATGTGGTGTGTGTAATTACACACGTCCACTTCTAGGCCTAGAAATGAACGACCTTATGCTCGATCATCACATGTTTTTAACAATCTTGCAATTTTATTTCATTCATAGATAGTTTTAATATAATGTTACACTATTTAAACTTAACCTACAGTATTTTTTCACGATTTAACTGACGAAAACATCCTCCCTATTGAGAGCTGTGTGTATATACACGCCCAAGGCCTAGAAATGAACGAACTCATGACAAACTGATGCTCGATCATCACATGTTTTTTACAATCTTGCAATTTTATTTCATTCATAGATAGTTTTAGCATAATGTTACACTATTTAAACTTCACCTACAGTATTTTTTCACGATTTAACTGACGAAAACATCCTAGCTGTGTGTACAGTACACGCCCACTTGTAGGCCTAGAAATGAACGAACTCATGACAAGCTGATGCTCCATCATCACGTGTATTTAACAATCTTACCATTTTTTTTATTTCATTCATAGATAGTTTAAATATAATTTTATACTATTTAAACGTCACCTACAATATTTTTTCCCCGATTAAACCGACGAAAACATCCTACCCTACTCCGGGTTACTTCAAATGTTATCGTTCCCGAAGTTCAACTTTCAGTCATTCACGCTTATTTTCATTAACATTTTCCTATCTAGGATGTATACGATGTGGCTAAAGATATTCCACTAGACTGACAAACTCAATTTCATAAATTGGTGGTGTAATTGTGTCTTTATTGAGTGTTTATATCAGTCGTGATCCATTGCAAGTGCCATAGGAAAACATACTTATGCAGCCATATCTCAACTTAATGCTACTCCGGCGGGTTCGCGCTTCGCTCACCAGATGTCAGCCACTTTGCTTTTAAATCCGAATATGTATATACGATTTGTATCTATGGATGACGAACCAAAAACTAAGTGTACCAAACTCAAGAAAGTAATCGATCAGACGCTGTCTATTCTGTAACGGCAAATTGTTAGACACTGGGTCCGTTATCGACCTGTACCAAAAATACGTATTTTACTCATATCTGTTACCGTATAAAGATATATCTAAAAAACTGATTGTGAAATTCCCTCTTCTTGCCATTGGGCTGTTGATCAATTATCTTGTGCTATTGTAAAAAATACACCCAGTATTATAAAGAGGTACCGGAAGGCGAGGTCGATTGCGTCGGGACCTACAGGGTTGGCTTGGTCGCTTTGAGTTACCACTGAAGATCAGTTATATAACTGAGTGGGTAGACTCTAATTACAATTTATGTATTAATATTATTATTATTATTATTATTATTATTATTATTATTATTATTATTATTATTATTATTATTATTATTATTATTATTATTATTATTATTATTATTATTATTATTATTATTATTATTATTTTTATTTTTTTATTTTTTTTTTGTTTATTATTGAATTTTGTTTTGTCTCAATTTCATGCTATGGAATATTTAAATTCAATGTTGCCGTATTAAAAGAAATAATCAATGTAATTTAATTTTGTTTGTCAAGAATGTATAATTGTAATGGAAATATCATCTGTATTGACATAGGAACTGGATTCCAAGGGATTGATTTAATGTATTACTATGTACAAATGTATAAAAAGATTTGAACCTGCAGATAAGCTGTTTTGCAGCTTCGCAGGACAATCGATTGTATCTGTAAATAAATTGTTCAATAAAGGCAACTTAAAAAAAATAAAAAAATTATTATTATTATTATTATTATTATTATTATTATTATTATTATTATTATTATTATTATTATTATTATTATTATTATTATTATTATTATTATTATTATTTAAGTATGAACTGTTGGGTAAACCCGATTTATTCTACAATAGCTGGTGAGTGTCGGTGAAACTTTATAAAAGGTGTCCAAGCTCGAAGAGACTGACAAGAAAACAATAATGACGAAGAACGAAACGTGGACATCAAACCTTCCAAGAGAATGGTCTTGCACCAATCTGCTGCTATATTCATTATGAAGAGTAAAAGAGAGTCAGATTTCTTTATCATTCGTGACAGTATACACAAATGTGTGCAAACGTCACGTTAATGATTCCATGATTCTTTCGATGGACTTGGTGTTTGTGCCTACTTTTATCACAAGATATCCTCTTATCTCTAGCATTATGTCATAACCTAATAGCACAATCCAAATATGTAAGAACACCTCTTGCTTTAGGAGTGTTCGTGCATCATGAGTTTGGGAGCAAAACATTTTTGCACATTTTGCATTCTCCATTGGATGTACGTAGTTGTTTTCACGACAATATTCCCTGGTTTGAGACGTATGTTGCTAACTGCCAGTTAGTACTTGAAGATGACTTGTTCGTATCTCATGGATTTAATTTCTTCAACCAAGAAGAAACCATTGACGGTAAAAACCCAACTCATGACACAGTCGTCGTGCTATATTAAAGAACTGTGGTGAATTAAAATTCCAAATTGGCAGTAACAAAATTCTGACATCAGAAGAATCAAATATCAGATAAAGTACATTATACTTCAATATGATAAACCCCACGCCGAACCACGAGAAATTACAGACAAAACTTTGATGAGGAGACCTATTTTTAATCACAAATCAAGTGCCTAGTTTGAAAAATGTATCGCTTATTCACCGATTTATATAGTGATATTTCAATATTCCATCATGGGGAGGCTTTTAACGCTTCAACATCATCAACATCAGTCTTCTGACGATTTCTTCATATACACTGCACTTCTCAACCTCGGTAACGTTGCTGAGAAGATCGACCAAACTCATATTATGGCCGTGCTGCAGATCTTGCCATAAACAGCAATGAACTGAAAATCTTATGGAGTAAACCAGCTGCTCTCTCCTATTAAATAAGCATGCGTTTAGGTGGCATGTATTTGAAATAGGCGTTTTGGCCAGTATAAAATCAATGTTTGGTGATGGAGGACTTACCAACTAATAACTATACCGGGAATATATGCTGATGATGCTGATATCTGCTGCTCAGAGGGCCGTTTATTTGATACGCCGTACGAGGTAGCAAATATTTTAAATAAGTCATACATAGAAGTCGCAAAAAACAATCATATATTGACAAGTGCAAAAAACACAGAACTCGCGTTAAATAAATTAAATGCTTCTTCTACTCGTTGTAGCAAATCTATGTTTGTAGAACCGACGACATCGAAAGAAGTAGTAGATATAATCAAAGAAATGAAATGCACAAGCACAGTAGATATTTTTGGAATAAACTCAATGGTAGTTAAACGTGTAGCTAAGTTTGTTGCTCTTCCGCTAGCAGAAATATGCAAAATTCTTTACAGACAGGACAATTTCCTAAATGGTTTAAATACACCAGGACTATTCCAATTTTTAAAAAAGGTGACAAAACATGTGCCAAAAATTATAGACCTATATCGCTCTTGCCAATATTTTCAAAAGTGCTAGAAAAAATTATGGATAGAAGACTAGAAAGTTTTCTAAACAAAAATAAAATAATAAACCCCAATCAGAATGGCTTCAGGAAAGGTAGATCTACACTTACAGCGGCATTTTCTTTGACGGACATGATCTTAAAATCATTAGATAAGGGCGAAAAAGTTTTAGGGCTGTTTTTTGACTTATCGAAAGCCTTCGATACAATTAAGGTAGCTCAAGCGTATCTCGACGTGGATAAAAAAAATTCAAATTTGGCATATTAACAGATAATTACCTGCTACACAATAATGTAAAAAGAAAAACCAGGCATCCTGAACTAATTTACGAGATATTCAGGACTAAAGTTTCAAGGTCACCCTATACCAAAGCACGGGGACATGGAAATGTATACACTTTTCGACCTTCACTTATTATTTTAAATAACTTCTTGCGAATAAAAAGTTTTTAAAAACTGATTTTCTTAAAGAATATTAAATTCTGAATGGAATAGAAACAAGAAAATCGTACCTTCCTGAACTAATTTAGAAGTTATAGCGTCCTGAAGTGCAACCTGACGATTTGACTTGGCAACCCTGTAAACTTAGCTCACATCTTATTGGCTTAGAGCCTTAGCACATTTGGAGGGAGATTTAAAAATCTAATTTTGCTACTGTCTAAGTAAGTGTCCAACAGGTATAAGAAATATAAAGATGATACTTGTTTTATACAGGCAGCCAATGAAGTTGCAATTTATTATCAATTAGTAAATTACATATAATAATAAATATTAAATAATGTGATCATTTTTTTTGTAATTGTTGAGTGAGCACTTTATTATCTCCAATCTCCAATTATATAAAAATACAAAATATCATGGAAAAATAACACCAAGTCGAATTGTAGTTCAGAGGTTGGGGTTTGAAGCACTTGTGGGCCTACATTGCTTTGTATTTTATAAATGTTTATTTTTATGAATTAACTGTAACAGAAGTCATTTTGTCTAGTATGTCGTTCGACTTTGGGGCTGTCCTTTTCTAGCAATCGAAAGAAACAATCGACCCCATTGATGTACCGATGTCAGTGTTCTTCAAGAATTTTGCCTACGCATTTGTGTTTTGTTTTGCAATTTTGAGAAATGTTTAATTACAAGCCCAATAATCTTTTTGTTCCTTGTCACACGAGGATGTCCGTTTACACTTTCCTGAAATAAATGTTGGATCCCGTCTCCTTTCAATGAGTCAAAAACTGACTTCATATGGTCATAGTTCAAACTAGCTGCTGCAATCTTCCCAATGATTTGGTCAGAGAACCCTGAACCTTTCAAAACTAACAGTGATGCCTTGTTGTTTTTTTCAATGCTGTATCGCAGGAGTTTTGAAAAAAATCTTCGTGTTTTTCGAAGATCTCCTCTGGCAGAATATGGTTAGCGATGGCTTGTAATGTAAGTACATCATTTACTGCATTGTGCGCTGAACCGGTGTTAACAGCCAGGTCAGTTGCAATTGCTTCTTGTGTGTACGACGTTCGAACTGGACAGACCTCTCTAGTTATCTTTAGGGTATCGGCACAATTATAGATTAGTTCTAAAAAATGTTCCAGTATGCACGATTCCATAAATTTAAAAACAAAAAAGAATTTAACGTATTTCCTATTCAGTTAAAAAAACTGATTTACAAAGGAGGACAATTAAATAAATCTATTACTCGTAGATTCAGACACAACAATGAACTACAGTTAATTAAATATTTGAAATAGTAATATTACAACAACAATGCATTAAAACACAGCAATTTTGGTAAAAAATTCAAAAAGTATATGAAATGTAATTAATTAATGAATCAAATATAAAAAAGTATGAGTATGAAAACCTCAGAACAAAACCAATGTTGTGTCCCACTAGGTCTAAATTTATTATTTTCTTAATTTCAAAGAAGAAATTTACCAATCCTCCTCATGCATCCTGACGTGACACAGTTTGTACTTTGTATCCATGTCATATGAGCAGATAGGGTGGACCTTTTTGGGTTGAGGTTCTTCTACATCCATAGTAGGCCTACTTGATGAGTGATATTCGCTTTCTTTTCGGTATTGCAGTATGATGCTTTGCTCCTATATTTGGTATGGGCTCACTAGTAGGTGCGATCAGATTTGATCCTAATGGTGTTGAACGTTATTTGGGGTGTTTCTAGTATTAAAGTTGTAGAATCCTGACTTATTTCTTGGGGAATAGGCACAGATTCTTTACATTCATTGGTGTTAGCTAAGACGTATCAGAAGGTAATGATGAACTATTGCATAACGATAAAGCTGTAATGTTTTCACTTGTCAACTTGGTCAGAGATTTCTCCAAGTCTGTTATTTTTTTGCACAATGACTGTGCCTTGAATTCTATTACAGGACCAACAACTCTTTCATGTCTCTTTATCAAAGTCTCACTTAAGAATGTGTTCAGCTGAGTAGGTCCCATTACTGTGTCCAGCAAGCCTGCAAATTAAAATACATCTTATCAACTACAAAATAGGGATTGCGAGTCCTGGTTACTATTATTGCTAATCAGGGTAGGTAAGGTAGCGCCAAAAATAGGTAACGATTTTTACGTTTTCACACTAGCAGGCGACCCGGCCCCTCCACCATTTCTACGAATAGTGGTGAATTTGCTATAGGCTACCCGGCACCTCCACCAAAATCGTAAATTTTCTGATACTCAATTTCGAGTAGACCAAATACTCGACTCAACTCGAAGTTTCGTCTACTACAAACCCCTAATATAAAATTTAAAAAACAATTCATAAATGCTGTGGTGTAAATCAAGCCAATAGGCCTATAGGCTACTTCAAATGGTGGGGGGGGGGAGCGGTAGAGCGACGTCTGTAAACTGTCGGGCAGATAAATCTGGCTTGGAGGCAAGATAAGGAAGGGCCAGCCTCTATACTATCTCCATTCCCTAGTGCCTAATTTAAGTTATCTCCACGGCTGATTTTGTGTTGATATTTTTGTAAGGAGTTACGCCTAGGGTCAACTAGGTACAAGTTATTGGTTCAATGAACGTGTAGGTGTGAAGATTTTTACACTATAGGCCTAGAGAAGCGAGGCCTAGGCTATTTTATATTAGGTAGATTGATACTATCTAGGTTATGCCTAGGCTATGGCTATGGCCTAGGCCTACGCCGTAAATTCATCTAATCTAAAGAGAAAGGAAATGCTTAGTTAATACTTACCAAAAGCTACCCAGCAAACACATAAGTTACGGTAGAGTGATGGCTGCGTGCTGGCACTTCTGGCCACTGTGGCCACTGGCTGGCCAGCAGTGAGAAGGTGTCAGCCTGTCACTGGCATACCGTCTGAAGGCTGGCCAGAACAAAAATAACCCCAGCCCGGTGCTGGTTGGCCGCTGTCGTGTTTATGTCGTTTTGCCGCCACGGGCGTGAAGATGGCTGGCCATCACTTTGCCGGCTGCCGTTTGGCCAGCAGTGTTAATGTGTTGGCTCATCACTAGAAAACCGTCTTCCGGCTAAACATATTTTAACAATCACCCATCCAGTGAAAGTCGATTTGCTATTGTATGTATAGGTGATTATTCCCTCAACACAGCAAGCTTCTTCCGTAGCGCAACGGTAAGAGGCTAGGCTTACAGATGGAGAGTCGCCCTGCTGGACCGAGTTCGAGACACCTAACTTGAAACTTTATAATTACTTGCAAATAATACATGTTGTGTACCACCCTACAGATATTTGACTGGTGTCAGAAATTAAGACGAAATACCTTTGTGAGACCGATATTATAACAATTATACTTATTATTTTAATTTTTTTGTTAACATATTTAGATACCAGATCGCGCTGGTTCCAATGATTTCCAAGCAAACACGAATTGATGGGCCATAAGTGGCCCGCAAGCGGCTGGCCAGTTCAGTTCTGGCCAGCCGCTTGCGGGCCGGCATCTTTGGGCATTTGCCGGTTAAGGGCCGGAAGCGAGCCACAAGTGACGGCCGGCTGATGGCCGGTGGGACAAAATCAGAGCGAGCCGTAACTGGCCAAAGATGCCGGCCCGCAAGCGGCTGGCCAGTTCAGTTCTGGCCAGCCGCTTGCGGGCCACTTAGGCCCCATCAATTCGTGTTTGCTGGGTAGCTTGTAATTCACATCGATGTGTGTGTGGTGTCCACGATTGCTGAACGATGTGTGGACTTTCGATGTATTAACTTTGAAGATTGTTTTACATTCGTACATTTGTAATGCAGGCGGCCATCACAATCTGACATTTTGATACAAATCGCCCTTTGAAGGGGCCCCTCAGTACGCTGTGATTACAGTGATGCCAGATCCTTCGTTGGCAGTTGATACTATTGAATACGCGTTTAATTAAATAAAAACTGAACACCAATAATATTTATTTAATTTTAAAAGCGATTAGAAATTCAATTTTGTGTTAATTTGAAGCAATAAATCGTGTTTTATTGTTTACTATGAAAAACAAAAATACGTGAGTCAAATCACAGCCTGTGAAAAATAACAATAACGAATCTTGTAATTTCTGTATTTTATTTTAAAAGTAAGCTTCATTGTTGCGTTATTCATTTAAAATTCGTAAACAAAGTGTGTTTTATTTAATTGTTGGTGATTTAATAATTTTAAACTATATTAGAGGTACCATCAAAATTAAGAAACTCTCTAAAAAACTAGAGAGTATATTCGCTTGAGCTACCTTAATCATTCAACTCTCCTTCAGAAAATAGAATTTTATGGTATACGCGGTATTCCTCTGAAATGGTTCCAATCTTATCTCGAAAATAGACAGCAGTGTGTTGATATCACCTACTATAATAAGGAAGCAAATAGAGAAGAAATAGTTAGATCAGATTGGAGGACAATTGAAACAGGAGTTCCACAGGGGTCCATCTTAGGTCCTTCCATGTTTAATTTGCATACTATTTGCCACTGAATGTGTCTTTGGGATTGTTAATTCAATTTGCGGATGATAGTAATCAAATCTTAACTCATGCTGAAACAAATGAACTGGAACTGTTGGCAAATTATTCTATCAAGGAAAATAACGAATGGTTTCAAGTAAATGACCTTTCTATCAATAATTCAAAAACAGTACTAGTTAACTTCCATACGAGTAAGGGTGAGATTATAGAAAATTTGAATGTATATAGTAGTGGAAATGATGACACGGATAATATCCCTATATCAAAGGATGCTAACTTTTTAGGATTGTTCTTAGACAGCAGCTTAAACTGGAAACTACATGTACAAAAACTAGCATCCAAGCTAGCAACTGCATGCTTTGTGTTGAAGAAAATGAATCGTCTGGTTAATGACACAACTTTAAGATCTATATACTTCTCATACTTTCATGCTATTATGTCCTACGGAATTGCACTTTGGGGAGACTCAACCGACAGTAACAAGATATTTATTCTACAGAAAAAGGCAATAAGAGCAATAACGAAATCTGGGAATAGGGATAGCTGTAGGCCACTTTTAAAAAAACTGAAAATTCTACCCAAGCCATGTGTATACATTTATAAAGTTATAACATTTATTCACAAAAATCTTAATTTATTCACCTGTAATTCAGATGTCCATAATATTTACAAGGAATAAGAATAATTTAAGATCATTAAAATGCAATATGTCAATGCGACAGAAAGGGCTTGCAGTATCGGGCATTAACCTTTATAACTCCATTCCATCAGAATATAAAAACCTTAATGATCATATTAAATTTAAGAAAAAAATTAAATTGTTTCTCATGGAAAGATGTTTATATTCAGTGGAGGAGTTTAAATTGGATTCTCAAAATCAAATCTAAATTAAACAAAGGTTACTGATGGAATTTTAATGTTACTCCCAATTTTTTAAATTTAAATTATGTTATTACTGTATGTTATTATGTCATATTATGTTTATATGGTTTAAGTTTATCTCATTATTATAAATATTAATAATCTGACAACTCAAATGTTCAACTCATTTATATATTATGTGAATGTATATATGAACCAAAAGAGGCTAATAAATATACTATACTATACTATACTATACTATACTGTGACTGCCAATCTCTTCTGCAAGATAAACAACTAAATCGTGGTGTACCGTGTACGAGTTATTAAAACGTAATGGAAGCTCTTATGCATTTGTTTATGAAAGCAGCTCAAACCTGGTCAGAGTCCAATGATGACATGCCTTGGTTATATATTACCACCAAATAACAAAACATAATTGCAATCAACATGCAAGTCTATGGATGGGCATGTTTGTGTGCACTGTCAAAATATACTTGAACATGATTTGTTAAAGATGTTACTGTAATGTCATTTTCGAAAGCTGGAAGTGAATTTCCTCACACATTTAAATTTTGCTCTAACTAAAACTACAGATAAATAAATATGAAGCCCTAATGAACCGCTACTGATGATAATGCATTTCAACTGCATGCTAAGAGGGCCAAATTTCATTGCTTGGTATGGTGTTAGGATGGTGTTAGAGCCATGTTGCAAATCCGTTATTGCAGTCATTCGACTACGGTTGGAGAACATACAACGTCTTATAATATTGTACTTTCGTTAACAAATCACACATCTTTATAGTAGTGAAAAGCAGTGTGAAACAGACAAGTGCCAATGCAAACGAGCTTTGTATCAGTGCTTGTGGGTTAGTTGGTTAGTTATTGGGGTTTTAGGGCACAAAACACGCTTGTGGGTGTGATGGAAATTGGAGAAATAAATAAAACTGAATGTTTATAAAGCATGCAAATTATAATACTTTAAAGATTGAAAAACGCAAACTATAACGTAATGTTGTATATTTATGTAACGATTTTCAAATTTGGACTTCGAAAATTTTCCGGGTTCAAATTTAATTTTTATTTTATTTTGATTTCATATGGAACAGTGATTGTAAAGATAAGCTTTCAATCAAAGGTGATGGTAATTAGAAAAGTAGGTTCTTAAAACAGGAATTCAATAATTGTAAAAATTCAAAGATTGATTTTTCTGATGGGTAGGTGAATTTTCAAATGCATTTTGATTTGTAAATTAACCTGGGGGGTATTGTCGCGAGTGGACTTAGGTCCTACTGTCAATCTTTGAATTTCCCTAGATTTATGTGTGGTATTTGCATACTAAACTTTTTTTGCCTATTTGCATATTGAATTTGTATATCAAATGTTAATTTTAATTGATAATCAATTTAATTTTTAATTAGTAATTAGAAACTTAAATCAAGCTTCAGTTCTAATTAACATCGATATTTAATTGTAATCAAAGTTGAACAGCAAGGGATAGATCAAGGTTAGAGAAACATCTTGAAGGTAGATTTCTTTCAAAATCCAAATCCAGCTACGCAGTACAGAGTAAATAATTATTTTTCAGGGAACGTTTTGAATGGGAGTTAATCTTGTTGCAGACAGATGTCTCGAAATTTTGTAAGAAATGTCGTGGTTAGTAAGCTAGCTAGCGACTTCCAGGCGGCTGCGATTTCACGGTTGATTGCTCACCCGGCCTAGATGGCTGATTTAATCTCAGTTCCGAGTAGCCGCTACGCAGTATTTTTGCTAGTTGTTTTTGTCAATAGTAAGGGTCGAGTCAATAGGATAGTGAGGCAGAGGGCATAAGTCCATGTACCTTTAGTATGGGAACAGAGGTTTCAAGTTGAGTCGGTAGGACTATTTAATTGCTTCGATTTGGAGAAATGAGAAGCTACACCAGTGTACGTGAGGGGCCATGTCTGTGTTTTCGAGCAGGGCTGGGGTGTTCTCGTCAGAGTGGTTCGGTGGCTGTGTCCACGGTTGGATGTGTCGGGCCTACTGTGCGTCGGGGTAGTGTTCCGATCCAGTTATCGCGTTTGAATCGTTATTAGTAATCGTCGCGAGTGGAAGTCGATTGGTTCATTAATATATTTGTGCCGAGCTTCATCATTATTTACATCGTCGTCAGTGATTAGTCAATACAATCACACATTAAATATATTTGTGCCGAGCTTCATCATTATTTACATCGTCGTCAGTGATTAGTCAATACAATCACACATTAAAAATACTTGTGCCGAGCGTCGGAAAGTAGAACAGTTTCAGCAGTAAGTGAATAATTGTGTCATCATCGTCAGTGGAATATTATTGGTAATAAAGTACGTCAAAACAGTAAGACCTTCGAACATTTAATTGACAATTATTAGCAGAATTAACATCCTGGAACATTTGTTTTCACTAAATGAACTGAGCATACATCAATATTCATTAAGTGACAGTCTTAATTCATCATCAATTTTCCCACAAACTAATTAATAGTGAAACAACAGACAATCATATAATTAATTTTACCTGCACTAAATATTTCAAACTGTTAACTTCAAGTCATCAAGGACCTTCATATCAATAAACTGTGTTTCCAATCCATAAACTGTGTTTCCATAAAAAACAGTGCTTTACAATCAATTGACAGTGTTGCCAGTGTTACTAAAACGACTACGTGTGCGCCAGCCATTGTGGATTACCATCTGACCCCAACTTCAAGACAGTGTCCTCCCTTTCATCACAATATCCGTTGGATTACGACGAACGACTGCCGAAGGTTGAGTATATGCCGTGGGCATTATAATTATAACTAATTGATTTGGTAAATTTTGTAATGTATATGTATATATTGGGTATATATTCATATTCATTTTGGGTTTGGAAGTGCTAGTAATGCTGTAAGACTGCATGCATGTCGTAATAACTGTCAACCATGGTTGTTATTGAGAAGTTACTAGGAATGTGACGTTATTTGAAACATTCTACAAGAGGTAAACAAGTTGTGTTGCTGTTTCAATGTTTGTTTAAATCATGGAAATGCAGACGTGTTAATAATATGATTGCTGACAAGTACTAAATGGATGAAGGGGAGAAGACCCTTTCTCTAGGGCCAAGAGACAACAGAGGGGGCCAAGGAAGACTTTTAATTGGTTTTCGGATAAGGAGAGTTGAGTGGGGTCGGATAGCAATGTGATGATGGGTCTTAAAGCCTAAGTGGTAGGGGAGAGATACCAAATCAGGGGAAGAGGCTTGATAATGACCGAGAGGTGGCCTAAACGGGGAGAAGGACTTTGGAACCGCAAGAAAGAAGAAGTAAGAAGAGTGAAGGGAGGAACCGTGAAGACTAAAGGGGACGTGGGTTCGAACCAACAGACACTGGACTTCCATACGGGACTGATTTTCATTGGTGAGCAATGATTGTTAATTAATTGTCTATGTTAAGGGAGTTGGCAGTGGAGTGAGCCCTGATCACTAGGGAGATGCACAAGCTTGGTCAAGGACAAGATTAGGTTATAAGAAAATAGTGATCCCCAAACTAGAATCATAGTTTTTATTTAGTTATTCATGAATGCTTCCCAAATCCAAATTCACAGAACACGTACGATCCTGGTCATGGAGACCCTGTAGGGAGAGATAGAATTGAGAAGCTACGCCCCAAACTAGCTTGTTAGACACCTTTTAACTACAATTCGAGCTACAGGGCTTATCCATTACATGGTTGGAGGCGCCGATTTTGTATGTATTCATTTTTTTTGTTTTCGTACAAAATAAAATGTGTTTTGTGGGATATCTGTTAAATTTCTAAAGAGATGCTTAACCATTACATGGTGTGAGGCTTGGGTTTTTGTTCATTTTTAATTTTTGGATAAAAATGTGTTCTGTGGAGTTTTATGGAGAAACTTTAAATAGATCCTTGTCCTAAGTTGTGTATTCTCGCTTAGATAGACGCTTATCCATTGCATAGCCATATAATAATGGTAAGCCGATTTGGTATTGTTTTGTAATGTCACAATATGTTTTGGAGAATTTTTGATGAAAAATTGGAAGAGTGTAACTAATTAGTTGGTTAATTAATTAGTTCATTAATTGTTGTAGATTGTATTGAAATGTTATTAATAATGGGCGTTCGTAATACGATTGTGGTGTAATATAATCATGTTAGTAACAGATAAGGTTTATTATTTATAATTCTTGCCGTGTCGCCGAATGTTTGTTTTTACGAGCGAGTGATGATGCAATCAAGAAGTCAGTGACTGGACTAGCTCGGTCTCGTAGGATTGCAAGCGTAGCATTTTGGCTACGTGCCAGCAATAGATTAGGTTTCTAGGCTGCGTTTGTCGACTTGAGTTGTTTATATGAGCGAGTACATGGATAACTTTGAATGCAATGACTAATGATTATTATTGATGGATCGTGAGTAGTGACGATTCATTGAGTGAATGATAAGTGTAGTTATTTTTCACATTGTCTGAAGTGTGCGCGTCATCAGAAATATGTGTGGAATTATATTTATGTTAATTAGGTTTTGTTATAAAATAATAAATTAAAGTTTTGAAATTAATTTATTACTATTTATGATTTTCTGCGGCAACATTGAGGTTGAGTTTTTTTTTTTTCTTTTTGATGACGTGGCACGGCAGACAGTGTGAAGCTTATGTCGGGTGTTCCTAGTGATAGGGCATTAAGAGCTCGTTTAAGGGAACTAGGAGTACCTAACTCTACGGAAGGCTGGGGTAGTGTGTCACCTGCTGAGAGACTTTTGGAGTGGGCTCACAGGCAGCAGCTAATTGAATCAGAGCAGTTATTAGAGGAGGCTAGGAGGGTTCCATTTCCACACTTTTCAGAAGAACAGGAAGGTGGTAGCTCAGATAGTAATCAGGTGGAAGAAAGTAAGATTGTTACGATGTCGTTGCTGGTGGTGCCGAGAGTATTTGAGGGAGAGAGAGATGACGCAGAGGGATGGATGAAATCATATGAGAGGGCGGCCAAGTCTAATGGTTGGGATGATGATAAAAAATAGCTATGATATATACTTATTTGAGGGGAACAGCACTTGATTGGTTTGATGCTATTAAAAATAGAACTGAGGTAGAATCTACAGGTAGAAATGCAGTAGTTGTTACTTGGTCTGATTTGAAAAGAAACTTCCTCAAGATTTTTGGAGCTAAAAGTGATGATGTGAATTATTGGATTAGTGAAATGAGTCGTAAAATGCAACTTAGGGGTGAGAGTGTGTTGAAGTATGTGTATGATAAGATAAAAATGTGTGATAGGATTGATAGGAGGATGCCGGCTGAAGTGAGGGCTGGTTGGTGCTTGGGGGGTATGTTACCCGAGTTGAAGGAGCACTTAATAGATAGAGATTTTAAGACTGTGGAGGATTTGTTGGAAGCAGCGCAGGCCCACGAGAAGATTCAGCAACAGAAAAAGGAGGAAAGAGAAACTCAAAGGGCGGCGTTAGTTGCTCCTGTTCACGTGAGTAGGCCTGGGCTAGAGAAGGAGAATGAAGTCATGTCTTCAGCCATAGCAGGGTTGGCGGACATGGTGGCGTCTTTGGCAAGGGAGTTTAAATCTTTTAAGGATGGAACAGGGAGCAAGGTACAGCCGAGTGCAGGTGTAGTACAACATGGTTTGGTTACGGGACAATTGGGCGGAGAGTTGAATCAGCAAAATGGTTGGATGAGTCAACAACAGTTTGTACCCAATAGGGGTGGTTATAGGCAAAATCAACGCTTTAATCAGCGTAATTCGGATGGTCGGGTTGTTTGTTTTTATTGTAGAAAATCCGGTCACTTTATGAGGGATTGCCTCAAGCTTAAGGCTTTACAGGACAAAGCTGCAGGGGCAGAGGCGACTGTTGGGGGTGGCGCAGGGGCGTCTCAACCGTCTACTTCTGCTGGCGGTCAGGGAAACTAGGAGAAGCACCGGAGAGGGAGACAGCTCCGGTGACAGATAGGGTAGTCTCAAGGTCTGGAAGCGGTTTTAGGGTGTCATGGAAACGGGGTAAAAAACCTGTTTTTAAAGGGAAATGTTTTTTGTGTGGGAATAAGGGACACAAAAGACAGAAATGTTTTATTCGTAAAAGAGCAGTGGCTCATAGAAGAGAGTATTTACAGGCGTTTCCAGGCATTCTAGCCGTAGTGATGCAGCAGCATACTGCAGAAGTAAAAGGGGTGGTTTCTGTGGATAGGGAGATACAGGCACTTCAATTAGATGCAGCAGATTCAGGGGACACAGAGAGGGATCAATTAGTGAATTTTGATGTTGGGCCACAGAGTGATGATGACCAAATAGTGGATATTGTTGTTGTACCCACAGGTGGGTCTTTAAGGGTGCCAGTTGGTTTAAATGGCATGGAGTTTCACGCATTAGTGGACTCAGGAGCGGGTTTGTCCTGCATAAGGGAGAGTTTTGTTCGGCATTTAGAGTGTCGACCAATACAAGGGTTATTACTGAAGACTGCTAATGACTCGATTTTAAGGGTGGTTGGTCGTGTTTGTGGCGTTGAGTTGTTAATTGAGGAATCTGTGTTTCAAGTGGATCTGGTGGTCGTGGAAGGGTTGTCTGTAGACTGTCTGCTTGGGAATGATTTTTGTTTGAAGCATGGGGTAGTTATTGACTACCGTAGGGGTTGTTGTGTTCTGTTTCATTTTTGAAAATGACATGTGCAGTCGGGGGGGTCGCCTGCTCGTGATGATTCTGTTTTTTTAGTGTGAGGACTGATATTTTGAAAGCTGTTTTGACGTCATTGAAGCGGTCGTTGACATGTAGGTATGGTACGTGACATTCTGGGGTTCCGGGACTCTAGTGTTACGTGGAGGGTGGCTGAGCGTGGGAACTTTGTTGTTGTTGTAAGGGTGTCCAGTATGGTAGAATTACGGCTATAGATTAAGTTAGGTTTATTAATCATTTATGTTATAGTTAGCCTTCAGCTTGTACAATGGCCAGTGAGAATTAGGTTTATTTTTGTGCTGTTTTGGTACAATTAGAATAAGTTAGGTTATTGAAAGAATTGGACATTCTTATTAGTGACCTGCTTGGGAGGGTCATTAGGCAAGTTGGAAGAGGTGTGGATATTGGAGTTAGCAATATGTCTATGATGCAGCTGAAGTGTCGTTTTGATAGGTGCTTTGTATTGCAGGGTGAGTTATGTACGATGATAACGAAGGAAGGGGTGAGGGGCGCAGGGGCGCTCATGGATGGAGGTGTGCCTTTGTTTGGATTTTCCTGTGCTCTGCTGTGCAAGATTGTTGTGGATTGTCACCTCCGGTGAGTACTGCCCATGCGAGGGTTAGGAATCCTGTGAGTCGGGATGTTGTTACGCCAGGGGTGGAGATTATCTCTGGGGTGTATTGGGCGGAGGTCGTGAGGCCTATCGTCTACGAGGGGGCGGTACCACTGGTGTATGAAGGATCGTGGCCGGGGGTGGCTACTTCTGAATTTGATGTAGAGGCAATAATTGAGGCAGCATGTCCTGGGAATATTACCGATAGTAAAGGGAGTGATTGTGAGGTTTTACGATTGTTTTCTTCTTTAGAGGGGGTTGTGGGGTCACAATTGTCTATGTTAGATGCAAGTACTGGCGAGGGGGTCGTTGCTGACGTTTCCATGGGAATGCGGAGGCAGACACGGGCGCTAGCTTTTCTGGGAGACATGTTCAATTGGTGTTGTGGTTTATTGACTACAAAAGATTCGGAGAGGATGTTTCACACAGAGCAAGGGCTTAAAATCTATGCAGGCAATTTGGACAAGGCTATACATGAGGATCATGAGGAGTTGCGTAATTTGACGGTGGCTCTGAAGCAGTATGGGTCAGGGTTGTCGGCTGTGCTGGATTCAGCAGGGGAAGCGCGACGTAATTTAACGAGAATTTTTGAAAATTTTAGAAATGAATCAATTTTGGAATTGAATTATGAGGAAAGGGTGGTGCATGCGGCACTGTTGTTGTTGTTACATGGGGTGGTAACGCAGGTTAAAATTTTGCAGCAAATTTTTCGAATGGAGATTTTAGATTCCTGTAAAAGTGGGAATATTCCTGGAGTGGTGGTGCCACCTGGTGTGTTGTTAGGGGATTTGAGGAAGGTTGCTAAGTCATTGTCAAAGGATGGGCGAGAATTGGTGTTAGATGCTGAGAATGTGGCGAGGTATTATAAACTTGATTTAGCCACTTGTGTAGTGTCGGGATCGAAGGTTTTGGTGACTGTGCGGGTTCCTATTCGTACTGTAGGGAAGGGTTGGCGGTTGTTTGAGGCTCAAGTGGTTCCTTTTGCATGGAAGGGTCAGTCTTGTGAAATAAGGACGGATCCGGCTATATTTGCAATTTCTGGATTGTCAATAACGGAGGTGTCCGGGGGATCGTTGCGTAATTGCCAACCGCATGTGGATTCAATGTGTTTGTTACCAAGGGTTGTTATGGGGCATGGGGATAGGCAGTCGGGATCGTGTTTACGTCAATTGTTTATGGGGGCTAAGTCTGGTGAGGAGTTGTCTCGAGGCTGTTCGTTCAGTGTGTCTCGGGGGTAGGTGTGAGGGTTACTCAGTTGGGATTAGAAAGGTATGCTTTGACTCATGCACGAGGTAGTCTTAAATTTGTGTGTCGTTTACATCGCTCTGTGGAGGTGGAGATTCCTGAGATAACATCGGTGGGTAGTGTAGAATTGGGGGTGCCTTGTGATTGTAGGGTGCTGTTGAATGGACAAGATTTAATTCAGGAACTGTATCCGTGTGATGCGGAGGGATCAGAGAGGGTGAGTTTAACCCATATTTTACCGAGTGGATGGGCTAGAATAAATATTACTGAGGAGGGTCGTGCATCGGTGTCGGCTAGACCATTGTTTGCTAATTTATCTGTTTTTTTGGATGAACAGTGGATGGTTCGTACTCCGCATTTGAATATTTCGTTGCCTAAGGATTTGGAAAAGTTGGATCCAGGTTTGAATTCTACGTTTGGCTGGCAGAGGTTTGAGTCTATGATTTTACATGGATCAAGTGTGGATTTTGTGACATGGATTTTGGCTGTTGTGCTTTTGATAATAGTGGTGAAAAATCCTTATTTGCTGGGGTTGTGTGCGGTTCGACCGGTAAATGCTTTTCAAATAGGTCCATTGGAGATAGAATTGTTTGAGGTGATGACTGGATTGATGGTCGGGACCTTGTTGGTTGGTGTTCTGTGTTTATGTGTACGAGTTTGTTGGATGCGGCGTCGTCAATGTTGTTATAGGAGGCAGAAGGAGCATATACCATGGTATAGGAGGCAGGGAGGAGGAGGACGTCCGGAGATAATCATTAGACATGAGTCTGTGGATTCTGGGTTGATGAAAGGGGATGCTTATGGGGGAGGTCCGCCAAAGGAGGTAATGGGCCAGGAGCCTGTACTGCCATTGGGGACGGTAATGAGTGGGGTGGCACGGTGTGGAGAGATGGGATCTGAGGGGGTGTACGCGGAGCCAGAGTTTCAGTATGAAGTGTCTAAAGTACAGAAGAGCGGGGTTCTGGATGTCAGGTGTGATTGTCCTGTCAAGGTGGAAATGGAAAGTTTTGTCAGTGGAGTTGAGTTCAATTTGGGATCAGGACGGATGGAGGTTCCACAGGATAAGGGTGGAGTACAGGGATATATTTAGATTAGGAATCTTCAGTCAGGCTGGCTTGGCCAGGGATTTAAACTTGTGTTCATTTGGAACACAGGTATAAGATAGAATCGCATGGGAAGATGAATAGAGATTTTCACGTGTTTTTTTTACTATAGACAAGCGTACATGGTAAATTAAATATTTAGTTTATATTTGTAATTGTGATTTCTTAAATTGCTAGAATAATTTTGTTGGATTGTATAATTTTAAATTGCTTTGCTAAGTATGAGTTTCTGAAGTAAATGTGTTTTGTTTGAATTCTTTGTTTTGACTGGATGTTTAATTTGGTAGCTATACCTAATTGTTTTATTATGTAAATTTTGTCATTTCTGATGTATTGTTTGATATGCTTGTTTGCATTAATTTTATATTATGTAAAGTTGCAGTATTGCATTTTTGGATTTTTGTGATTACCATGCACGTTATGTCATATTGGTTATTAGGTAATTAGAATAAGCAGTTTTAGTATTTTGTTTTGTGACCTTGGATGAGGAGAAAGGAAACTGCTGTGATTTGTTTTGTTGCAGTTATTGATTCAGTCATTGGATGGATATTGGAAATCTGGATAACAAGGATGCAGTGACTGTCTGCAGATCGAGCCGCCGGTGAAGGGCGAGTTCACATGTACAATCGGGGATCACTGAAGATGGATTTTATATTTATTGAAATTGAACAGGAGTTTCACATAATTTATTTAGGGCAAATTGTGACAGTGATTCTTAACGAAATAAGAGGGAATATTGTTTTGATTGTTTGTTTTTTTATACAAGTGGGTAATTGTAAAATTTATGTTTGAATTTGAAACTTGTGTTTTAGACTGTAATTGAGATTTCAAGTATGATTGTTATTAATTATTATTTATGATTTTGTGGAATTTGTTTAGGATGAGTCACTGTTTTCGAGTCATGTTTTAGGCATTAGATCCTGTTTGTAAGTCTGACTTAAGGTTGTGCATTGTGTCTGGTGGGTCGTGAGTTTGTATTTATTTTTATTGATTTTTATGGGTTAATTATCTCTGGTATGGAAGGAAAGTGTCTGGTCAACTGGAACGAGGGGTCGCAAGGAAGAGGATGCATCAGGAATTGGAAGTTACTAAGGAGGAATGTCTGCAGTCAAAACTTCAAGAATTTCAAGGGATGAGGACTTCAAGCTAGGATATTGAAATTTGAAAAATAAGATAAGGTGATATGAGGGAGTGATATGAAGAAACCTAGAAGTATGCAAAATCAGAGACGATTTTTTTCCCCGCCGTCCGAGATGTAATGTATATGTATATATTGGGTATATATTCATATTCATTTTGGGTTTGGAAGTGCTAGTAATGCTGTAAGACTGCATGCATGTCGTAATAACTGTCAACCATGGTTGTTATTGAGAAGTTACTAGGAATGTGACGTTATTTGAAACATTCTACAAGAGGTAAACAAGTTGTGTTGCTGTTTCAATGTTTGTTTAAATCATGGAAATGCAGACGTGTTAATAATATGATTGCTGACAAGTACTAAATGGATGAAGGGGAGAAGACCCTTTCTCTAGGGCCAAGAGACAACAGAGGGGGCCAAGGAAGACTTTTAATTGGTTTTCGGATAAGGAGAGTTGAGTGGGGGTCGGATAGCCAATGCTGATGATGGGTCTTGAGCCTAAGTGGTAGGGGAGAGATACCAAAATCAGGGGAAGAGGCTTGATAATGACCGAGAGGTGGCCTAAACGGGGAGAAGGACTTTGGAACCGCAAGAAAGAAGAAGTAAGAAGAGTGAAGGAAGGAACCGTGAAGACATAAAGGGGACGTGGGTTCGAACCAACAGACACTGGACTTCCATACCGGACTGAGGTTCATTGGTGAGCAATGATTGTTAATTAATTGTCTATGTTAAGGGAGTTGCAGTGGGAGTTGAGCCCATGATCACTAGGGAGAATGCACAAGCTTGGTCAAGGACAAGATTAGGTTTATAAGAAATATAGTGATCCCAAACTGAGAATCATAGTTTTTATTTAGTTATTCATGAATGCTTCCCAATCCAAATTCCACAGAACACGTACGATCCTGGTCATGGAGACCCTGTAGGGAGAGATAGAATTGAGAAGCTACGCCCCAAACTAGCTTGTTAGACACCTTTTAACTACAATTCGAGCTACAGGGCTTATCCATAACAATTTGATGTATAACTTCACATTTTGGAGGGGTATGCGAAGGTTCTTCTAACCTCATTTAGTAACGAGCTCGATAGGCAGGGTGTATTTTCAGATGTAATTGTTGTGTTCAACTGTCAATAGAGAACTGGAGTGTGTTAAAATTTAATGAAGTAATTTTCAATGTAGAATTGTACTCCTGGAATCCTCCTCAAATATTTTTTATTTTATAAGCATTATTGCCGGTGGGGTAAGAGAACGGCAGAGCAGAGAGTTAAGTCTTGCAGCATCAAGGGTGGAGATCATGATTACAGGTAAATAAATTAATAAAATTAAGACATTTTTTTTTATTGGCCATTAATTTTGAACAATGAAAATTTATTTTGTAATTTCTTTATTTTTCTTGGAAGATCGTATTCGCTGATGAGCTAGTGAAAATATTTATGTAAATTAGTAACCAGATACCTGATCCGGGCAAAACCAGGGTCTGATCCGTTACACATTTATCAACATTAAGGTACAGTCTCCATGTTTCACACCAATTGGCAAAATTATCAAGCTCTAACTGAAGAACATTACAGTCTTTACCTTTGTTAATAAAAGACACTTACTCGATGGAAAACACGAAGGTATGTCATTCACAGAGTAAACATTAAGGGACCCAGTGAAATTACATTTTACCACAGTTTAACAACAAATATGGAAAAAGAACAATTTTTTACTTAACACCTGCAATATTTTAATAGCCTTCCCGTTCATCTACGAAATTTAGATAAAATATCAGCCATAAAATCAGAAATTTAAGGTCATTATCTTGAAACAATGCGCATAGAAGACGACAGTTGCTGACCACTACCCCTACCATGGCGCAACATTTTATTATTGTTTGAGTTCAGTTAAATTGAGTATTATTGTATTGTTCATTCTTGACGTTTGTTATTTTCTTGTTCCTTATTATTTAATTTAATCATTTATGGAGTTCCTAGTAAGTATTTATGTATTGTTATTGTAATAACTCACACTTATCGCAGTTATTTCATGTATATTTTTGTATTTATTTAAACCACAGACAAGCCTTTTCATAAGGCTTTGTGGAAAGAAGCTTTTTCATTTTGTACATGATTTTATAAAAAAAAAAAAAAAAAAAAAAAAAAATTATTATTATTATTATTATTATAATTATTATTGAAGAGAAATTATAACATTGACGGGATGTTTCGTTGCGTCGTAATGGTGAATAATTTACATTATTCTTGATTTCCCGATCCCGTCAATGTTATAATTTCTCTTCAATTATATCGGGTCGCGAAAGTATAACTTGTGATATTATTATTATTATTATTATTATTATTATTATTATTAATATTATTATAGTCACCCTTCTTCCAGTTATGTCTCACGTCCTGATGGTTCGTCATTCAACTTCATATTATGTGGAAAAACAAGATGACACAAAAATTTAATGTATAATAATAAATTAACAAAATATAATAATAAAATAATAATAATAATAATAATAATAATAATAATAATAATAATAATAATAATAATAATAATTGGATGAGCGAAGCAAAGACTTCAATTTCACTCACCCCTCAAAAAATTTAGGTCCCATGTTTTTTTGGTTTTTTTATTCTTTTTTTTGTTTTTCTGTCTGTTTGTTCGCACGATTCCGGGCAAACTACATATGCGATCTTGATGAAAATTGGAGGGGACCTTCGAAATCTCTGAACTTAGACCTGCCACATTTTTGGGTACAATCGAATAAATATTTCTCATGAATATTGTACTTTTACGATTTTTTACGATATTTAGTTTATTTATTTATTTATTCAACTGGACACAAATACAGCCATAGGCCATTTTACATTGTGATTTTTTGTGACATTTGGGCCGATTCTGACCAAATGCGTGAAGCTACAACGTTCATATGTTACATGGACATTAAGGTAATGGTGATGTATTGCTTTTTGAAAGAAAAAGTTGAAAAAGTTAGCCAGAATCCATAGAATAAAGGTTTTAATATGAGTTTTTTTAGATTTAAAATAACAATTAACAAGTAACAATAGAAACTTGACAACAATCACCTACAGTGCATTCACAAAGCACTAGCAAAGGAAAAGTGGTCCCACGCAAACTAAAAACTTACCAAAAATCTCATCCATCAACGCGGCGGGACTTAAGCGTTTTCCTAGTAATAATAATAGGCACAATATTTTGATAAAGTATTTTGAGCTTAATCGCGTACAAACGATTATTACGATCTACAATTGCGCTTTATGACCCGGCACTTCCACCATATGTACCAGCCAGGAGCCCAGGATTAATCTAATTTTGACTACCTACCCGGCACCTCCACCAAAACTTTGAAAAAAGCTTCGTTTGAAATTTTGTGACCTAATTCGCATTTAAAAACATAATTGCTGCTACACGTAGGAAAACGGCGGGTAAACGGCAAAAATAAAATCAGAATCTGCTAAAATTGACTTTGATTCGAATTAATTCAAATTTCGTGGATTCGCACAGCCCCACCCAAAACAACAAAAGACAAGCAACCCTACAATACATTCAGTACACTAGAGAGTGATATGCGAGTCAGATTTATAGCCTCACTCACCCTGTTGTATAAGTAGTACTTGGTGGACGGAATGCGTCCTGAGCAAGTTGGTTGAGATTCGAATAAGGTACATTTGTAACTTGTCCGCCGTAGACGAACTGGCCTCTGGGTTGTTGATCTGCAGAGTCGGGCAAGGTGCGGTCATTGGTCCTGGAAGTAGACAAGATAGAGATAAGGTGGGGTGGGACAGGTGTGAGACAAGAACACGCTATCGGAATAGACACTTTTCTCTTCTTTAGAAAAAACGCAACTCATTGATATATATATTATGTACATTAATATTTAAGGATGCCCATCAACATCGATTAATCGATGTCGAAGCAAATTTTCGACATCGATTTTATTTTAAACATCAAGCGATTTTATGATATAGATAAATTAAATTGTATTTTTTGGCCAAATTACTAACCCTTCTCCAAGATGGCTTGTCAACCGGCGTCCAAATGATCAACAAAAAGTCTTCAACCAATCACAGCTCAGCAAACTTGACCCTTGTGGCTGAAATGAGCAAACTCTCATGGCGCCATCCACAACTGCTCAAACAATCGTCATATCCACATTTAGGGCAAATTGTGACAGTGATTCTTAACGAAATAAGAGGGAATATTGTTTTGATTGTTTGTTTTTTTATACAAGTGGGTAATTGTAAAATTTATGTTTGAATTTGAAACTTGTGTTTTAGACTGTAATTGAGATTTCAAGTATGATTGTTATTAATTATTATTTATGATTTTGTGGAATTTGTTTAGGATGAGTCACTGTTTTCGAGTCATGTTTTAGGCATTAGATCCTGTTTGTAAGTCTGACTTAAGGTTGTGCATTGTGTCTGGTGGGTCGTGAGTTTGTATTTATTTTTATTGATTTTTATGGGTTAATTATCTCTGGTATGGAAGGAAAGTGTCTGGTCAACTGGAACGAGGGGTCGCAAGGAAGAGGATGCATCAGGAATTGGAAGTTACTAAGGAGGAATGTCTGCAGTCAGAAAACTTCAAGAATTCAAGGGATGAGGACTTCAAGCTAGGATATTGAAATTTGAAAAATAAGATAAGGTGATATGAGGGAGTGATATGAAGAAACCTAGAAGTATGCAAAATCAGAGACGATTTTTTTTTCCCCGCCGTCCGAGATGTAATGTATATGTATATATTGGGTATATATTCATATTCATTTTGGGTTTGGAAGTGCTAGTAATGCTGTAAGACTGCATGCATGTCGTAATAACTGTCAACAATGGTTGTTATTGAGAAGTTACTAGGAATGTGACGTTATTTGAAACATTCTACAAGAGGTAAACAAGTTGTGTTGCTGTTTCAATGTTTGTTTAAATCATGGAAATGCAGACGTGTTAATAATATGATTGCTGACAAGTACTAAATGGATGAAGGGGAGAAGACCCTTTCTCTAGGGCCAAGAGACAACAGAGGGGGCCAAGGAAGACTTTTAATTGGTTTTCGGATAAGGAGAGTTGAGTGGGGGTCGGATAGCCAATGCTGATGATGGGTCTTGAGCCTAAGTGGTAGGGGAGAGATACCAAAATCAGGGGAAGAGGCTTGATAATGACCGAGAGGTGGCCTAAACGGGGAGAAGGACTTTGGAACCGCAAGAAAGAAGAAGTAAGAAGAGTGAAGGAAGGAACCGTGAAGACATAAAGGGGACGTGGGTTCGAACCAACAGACACTGGACTTCCATACCGGACTGAGGTTCATTGGTGAGCAATGATTGTTAATTAATTGTCTATGTTAAGGGAGTTGCAGTGGGAGTTGAGCCCATGATCACTAGGGAGAATGCACAAGCTTGGTCAAGGACAAGATTAGGTTTATAAGAAAATATAGTGATCCCCAAACTGAGAATCATAGTTTTTATTTAGTTATTCATGAATGCTTCCCAATCCAAATTCCACAGAACACGTACGATCCTGGTCATGGAGACCCTGTAGGGAGAGATAGAATTGAGAAGCTACGCCCCAAACTAGCTTGTTAGACACCTTTTAACTACAATTCGAGCTACAGGGCTTATCCATAACAATTTGATGTATAACTTCACATTTTGGAGGGGTATTCGAAGGTTCTTCTAACCTCATTTAGTAACGAGCTCGATAGGCAGGGGGTATTTTCAGATGTAATTGTTGTGTTCAACTGTCAATAGAGAACTGGAGTGTGTTAAAATTTAATGAAGTAATTTTCAATGTAGAATTGTACTCCTGGAATCCTCCTCAAATATATTTTATTTTATAAGCATTATTGCCGGTGGGGTAAGAGAACGGCAGAGCAGAGAGTTAAGTCTTGCAGCATCAAGGGTGGAGATCCTGATTTCAGGTAATTAAATTAATAAAATTAAGACATTTTTTTATTGGCCATTAATTTTGAACAATTAAAATTTATTTGGTAATTCTTTATTTTTCTTGGAAGATCGTATTCACTGATGAGCTAGTGAAGATGTATATGTAAATTAGTAACCAGATACCTGATCCGGGCAAAACCAGGGTCTGATCCGTTACACATTTATCAACATTAAGGTACAGTCTCCATGTTTCACACCAATTGGCAAAATTATCAAGCTCTAACTGAAGAACATTACAGTCTTTACCTTTGTTAATAAAAGACACTTACTCGATGGAAAACCGAAGGTATGTCATTCACAGAGTAACATTAAGGGACCCAGTGAAATTACATTTTACCACAGTTTAACAACAAATATGGAAAAAGAACAATTTTTTACTTAACACCTGCAATATTTTAATAGCCTTCCCCGTTCATCTACGAAATTTTAGATAAAATATCAGCCATAAAATCAGAAATTTAAGGTCATTATCTTGAAACAATGCGCATAGAAGACGACAGTTGCTGACCACTACCCCTACCATGGCGCAACATTTTATTATTGTTTGAGTTCAGTTAATTGAGTATTATTGTATTGTTCATTCTTGACGTTTGTTATTTTCTTGTTCCTTATTATTTAATTTAATCATTTATGGAGTTCCTAGTAAGTATTTATGTATTGTTATTGTAATAACTCACACTTATCGCAGTTATTTCATGTATATTTTTGTATTTATTTAAACCACAGACAAGCCTTTTCATAAGGCTTTGTGGAAAGAAGCTTTTTCATTTTGTACATGATGTTATAAAAAAAAAAAAAAAAAAAAAAAAAAAAAATTATTATTATTATTATTATTATAATTATTATTGAAGAGAAATTATAACATTGACGGGATGTTTCGTTGCGTCGTAATGGTGAATAATTTACATTATTCTTGATTTCCCGATCCCGTCAATGTTATAATTTCTCTTCAATTATATCGGGTCGCGAAAGTATAACTTGTGATATTATTATTATTATTATTATTATTATTATTATTATTATTATTATTATTATTAATATTATTATAGTCACCCTTCTTCCAGTTATGTCTCACGTCCTGATGGTTCGTCATTCAACTTCATATTATGTGGAAAAACAGATGACACAAAAATTTAATGTATAATAATAAATTAACAAAATATAATAATAAAATAATAATAATAATAATAAATAATAATAATAATAATAATATAATAATAATAATTGGATGAGCAAAGCAAAGACTTCAATTTCACTGACCCCCAAAAAATTTAGCTCCATAATTTTTTTTTTGGTTTTTCTGTCTGTTTGTTCGTACGATTCCGGGCAAACAACATATGCGATCTTGATGAAAATTGGAGGGGACCTTCGAAATCTCTGAACTTAGACCTGCCACATTTTTGGGTACAATCGAATAAATATTTCTCATGAATATTGTACTTTTATACGATTTTTTACGATATTTAGTTTATTTATTCATTTATTCAACTGGACACAAATACAGCCATAGGCCATTTTACATTGTGATTTTTTGTGACATTTGGGCCGATTCTGACCAAATGCGTGAAGCTACAACGTTCATAATGTTACATGGACATTAAGGTAATGAGTGCTGTATTGCTTTTTGAAAGAAATAAGTTGAAAAAAAGTTAGCCAGAATCCATAGACTAATGGTTTTAATATGAGTTTTTTTTAGATTTAAAATAACAATTAACAGTAACAATAGAAACTTGACAACAATCACCTACAGTGCATTCACAAAGCACTAGCAAAGGAAAAGTGGTCCCACGCAAACTAAAAACTTACCAAAAATCTCATCCATCAACGCGGCGGGACTTAAGCGTTTTCCTAGTAATAATAATAGGCACAATATTTTGATAAAGTATTTTGAGCTTAATCGCGTACAAACGATTATTACGATCTACAATTGCGCTTTATGACCCGGCACTTCCACCATATGTACCAGCCAGGAGCCCAGGATTAATCTAATTTTGACTACCTACCCGGCACCTCCACCAAAACTTTGAAAAAAGCTTCGTTTGAAATTTTGTGACCTAATTCGCATTTAAAAACATAATTGCTGCTACACGTAGGAAAACGGCGGGTAAACGGCAAAAATAAAATCAGAATCTGCTAAAATTGACTTTGATTCGAATTAATTCAAATTTCGTGGATTCGCACAGCCCCACCCAAAACAACAAAAGACAAGCAACCCTACAATACATTCAGTACACTAGAGAGTGATATGCGAGTCAGATTTATAGCCTCACTCACCCTGTTGTATAAGTAGTACTTGGTGGACGGAATGCGTCCTGAGCAAGTTGGTTGAGATTCGAATAAGGTACATTTGTAACTTGTCCGCCGTAGACGAACTGGCCTCTGGGTTGTTGATCTGCAGAGTCGGGCAAGGTGCGGTCATTGGTCCTGGAAGTAGACAAGATAGAGATAAGGTGGGGTGGGACAGGTGTGAGACAAGAACACGCTATCGGAATAGACACTTTTCTCTTTCTTTAGAAAAAACGCAACTCATTGATATATATATTATGTACATTAATATTTAAGGATGCCCATCAACATCGATTAATCGATGTCGAAGCAAATTTTCGACATCGATTTTATTTTTAAACATCAAAGCGATTTTTATGATATAGATAAATTAAATTGTATTTTTTGGCCAAATTACTAACCCTTCTCCAAGATGGCTTGTCAACCGGCGTCCAAATGATCAACAAAAAGTCTTCAACCAATCACAGCTCAGCAAACTTGACCCTTGTGGCTGAAATGAGCAAACTCTCATGGCGCCATCCACAACTGCTCAAACAATCGTCATATCCCACTTTATGAATTTAAATGCCCTAATATACAATAATAAATCTAGGAAACTAGATTTTTATTTAACAGAGGTAAAACTGAAAAGAATCACAAGATTGTTAAAGTATTTTAAAATGGAATTTTATTGTGATTCTGAATAAATTCTAGCCCAATCCATAAAAACAAAGATATTACATTTATATTAATTTCTCCGACAAAAGAGTTTGATCACTGGTAGACTCGTTCCAACAACTAATACCAAAAGGACCTAAGTCCACTCGAGGGAAGTCGTACGGTTACAGCCTCGTGCGCTCATTGGTCGTGACGGTTCGTAGGGCGGTACCTATTTTTTGTGCGCGCATTTTGAACCACAGAACGCATCACTTCATTGAGTCGATGACACACAACTGGTTAACGACATCGATTAGCGAAGGCACAGCTACAAGAGCTCAGGTAAAATCCCAAGGGTCGCACCCTTAGAAAGGGTTCCAAGTTCCAATGAACAATGCTTAGGAGTGCTTGGTAGCAAAGTGAACCCCATTGTGCAAAAGACAAATACCATCTCTAAACTAAAAGTGTAGTTGATAAGCCTTATCTCGATTATAATAAATTCATTGTCTTATTCACATTTTTCTAAGCATTTTTGTTTTTTTGTCGAAGTGTTTAGCTTAGTTTTTAAGGAAATATCCGATTAAATCATATCAAATGGTTATGTAATTTGTTTAGCAATTCCGCTTAGAATTGAGCTACAACTTCGATTTAAAAAGATTTTAAGTCTTGTTTTGACTTGATGAATTGAATAAACTATATATATATAATCAATTAATCACTAAATGAAAAAAATGACACAATTTAACTATCACTTATACAAGTGACCCCACACCTGTCGTCCTATTTCATCTTGGATTTTAAATTGTAAACCTGGGTAAATGGTTGTAAAATACCTCTATTATATTCGTCACGCGTCTCTCCATCCTTTCAACTTCAATACAAATTCTTTTTGAAAGGGTTGGGTTTTTGGTATTTGTAAAAGTTTCTCAGAGTGTATATATTAATGTATTGTGAGAAACTCAATCACTCGTCAGTATCATTTAATTGATGAGTCGAGTAAAAATTATATCCTACTACACACACTGTCTAGCCTGCCTTTTTCCGGTTATTTGAGTTTTTTAAAGGCGATTTTAGCATCAGTTTTATTCAATAAAATAGTTATTATACAATACAATTGCAATATGGACGCATGGGCTGACAAATGCAAACAAATCTTAATATTTTTTATTTTTTTTTGTGAGGGTGAGTCATGGATGTTTTGTATCCCGAGCACTAGAGTTGGGAGGGAAGCCCCCTTACTGGTTGTGCAGACGGTGTGGCTCAGTATGAATGGTGTTTGAAGTAACCTTGCTGATGATGACAACATGCATGCAGAATTTGCTTCTTGCGTGGCCCTACCACAGGTTTGGTTATGTGTTGTGAGTTTTGTTTGCATGTAGTTAGCTGATTTTTAGTGGCCACCATCTGCGGATCTGCCTGATGAGTCCCAGAAGGACGAAACGCGTCGTGGATTAAGGTAACAACTTTAAATTAGCTGCAGTTGTCATCAGCAGGTGAAAAGTTTTGTCGCCCCCAGCCCTTCAGGCTGAGATTTATGTTCTCTTTGCTTTCCCAACCTGTCAACCCTTCTCCAATTTAAATATTAATATTTGGTTAGAATAAAAATTAAAAACACCATAGGAACCATATTTTGACAAAGAATTGATTATTATATGTTATAATTATGAAAACGTTAAAATAACGCTTGTTACAATGCAATGGCATATGCATGGTTGAATTCACTACCTTTTATTGAGTTGTGAATTTAAATGAAGACGGGCTGAGTGGCTGACAGCAGTAAACTAATATTCTATTGAAACCTTCGTCAACTTTTCAGCTATGATTGGCAACATTAAGGGTCTTCAAAATGACCGTTGTCAAGTGTGGCCATAAATTCTCCACTGAACTCTCGGCGTGACTACCATAATAGAGTTTCAGATTGTCATTTATAATAACCAGTCTCCAGAGGCGCAACATTCTGCGAAATTGTCTTCACAATTGCCTGTTCGACAAATTAATATTGCATAACAGGATTGTGTGTTCTTAGTAGGGATGAAGAAAGTAAAACCCGACTTTTTTACGACCCGGGTAACCGTTCACAATACCCGCGGGTTGCCCGGGTAATAACACAAAAAATCGAGTGGGGTGTCTAATTGACCGCGTAAAAACAACCGCGTCAATTCTCGTAATAGCCTAGATGTGATGTGGGCTTAGTTCTTGAAATTATAAAATGTTATATGAACCTTAGCTATCTGTTATTTCACGATTGGTCTCATAAAGATAACACTCGCCGAGATGAGGAACCCATAGACAGATCATCGCAGCGCAGCTGTTTATCATCACTGTCAAGGCCACATTTACCAGCCGTAGTATCTCGACCGTGCGGGGGTGGGGGGTAGTTGATTGTGACGGGATAGAACTACGAAGTGATTGTTAATTGATCCGTTAATGATAGTACTGGTAATCATTTTAAAAATAATAATAAGCAGGCAGAAGGGCTAAGCCTACAGGAATTCAGGAACCATGATCCCAAAGGTCAAATAACTGTTCTACAATCTACATGCGTGACTGTTATTCTTGATTTAATTTATACAGTAAGAACTCCATTATCCGATCTCCGATTATCCGATGTACCGTGTTAACCGAGCTCCATTAAAAAAAAAAATAATTAAATTTTAAAAAATTAAAAGTTTTTGATACGTAAATAAAACATAAAAATAAATTCAGACGCCGCGCCCCGCTTTTTTAAATGTACTCGCATACATTTGTAGGCCTAGCAGGAGTCATGCCTACGAGTGAGTGCAAGAGAAGATAGATCGGCGATATATCTTAACTTTCGAGCAGTGTGCGTCAGTGTTGTAAATGAGAACTCTTTAAATAATCTAGCTGAAAGCTTAGAAGGAGAAAATTGGGAGTGTGTAACAGTTTCAGAGACAGCAGATGATAAATATGATGCATTTTCAAATAAATTACTTTACTATTTTAATAAAAATTGCCCACTAAAACAAATACAAAATAAAACATCCTACAAATTGCAAAATTGGATAACTAACGGTATTAAAGTCTCAAGTGCTAAAAAAAGGAGCCTTTTATACATTAACTCACAGTTCCCAAATGTGCCATTCCTAAAAACATATATAAAATCATATTTAAAAATTTACAAAAGAGTTCTTAAAAATGCAAAAAGTAACCAAATAAGAGAAACCATATCAACTTCAGACAATAAGTCAAAATCAATTTGGAAAATAATAAATGAAGAAATAAATCGTAAGCCAAAAAAGCCTAATGATAATATAACTCTTCTCAACAATAATACATTAATTAAAGATCCCAACGTAGTAGCCACAACATTGAATAAATATTTTACGAGTGAAGCATCTTACCTGACAAATAATATAACTACCAGAAATTATATAAATAATCCAAATCATAATTTCCAAACTTACTTATCAAAGTCAAACAAAAGCCCAATTAACTCCCTATATATGTATGAAACAAACCCTAAAGAAATAAAAGATATTGTACTTAAATTAAAGCCAAAGCACTCTGCAGGTATTGATGATTTGTCGATTATAGTTATAAAAAAATGTATAAATGAACTAGCTGAACCTTTATCCGACATTTTCAATACTTGCTTTGAAGATGGTGTTTTTCCCAAGGCATTAAAAATATCCAAAATTATACCAATATTTAAAAAAGGAAGTAAACTCATTGCAAGTAACTATAGACCTATATCCATCCTTCCAGCTGCCTCAAAAATATTAGAAACTTTGATATTCAATCGAATGATCGCATTCTTTGATGAAAATAATATCATAACAGAGAGACAAAATGGCTTTAGACGAGGCAAATCAACAAGTGACACAATTAGTAGATTTTTAAAAACTATTGTTGAAGCAGTCGACTCAAACATACCAACATTGGGCATATTTTGTGATCTAACAAAAGCGTTTGATTGTGTTGATCACAAAATATTGCTGGACAAGTTAGAGTACTATGCTAGTAGTAGCCACAACATTGAATAAATATTTTACGAGTGAAGCATCGTACCTGACAAATAATATAAGTACCAGAAATTATCCAATAATCCAAATCATAATTTCCAAACTTACTTATCAAGTCAAACAAAAGCCCAATTAACTCCCTATATTTGTATGAAACAACCCTAAAGGAATAAAAGATATTGTACTTAAATTAAAGCCAAAGCACTCTGCAGGTATTGATGATTTGTCGATTATAGTTATAAAAAAATGTATAAATGAACTAGCTGAACCTTTATCCGACATTTTCAATACTTGCTTTGAAGATGGTATTTTTCCCAAGGCATTAAAATATCCAAAATTATACCAATATTTTAAAAAAGGAAGTAAACTCATTGCAAGTAACTATAGACCTATATCCATCCTTCCAGCTGCCTCAAAAATATTAGAAACTTTGATATTCAATCGAATGATCGCATTCTTCGATGAAAATAATATCATAACAGAGAGACAAAATGGCTTTAGACGAGGCAAATCAACAAGTGACACAATTAGTAGATTTCTAAAAACTATTGTTGAAGCAGTCGACTCAAACATACCAACATTGGGCATATTTTGTGATCTAACAAAAGCGTTTGATTGTGTTGATCACAAAATACTGCTGGACAAGTTAGAGTACTATGGTATACGTGGGAATGCATTGAAACTCTTAACATCTTACCTGACCGACCGCCTACAATGCGTAGTACTGACTGATCTTAAGAACAACAAATTTACAAACATTAAATCAGAATTTGAAAAGGTTATTTGTGGAGTTCCACAAGGATCGATCCTTGGGCCCCTATTCTTCATTATCTTTATTAACGACCTACCTGACAATATTGATGATGCCGAGTTGTTTGCTGATGACTTTACTACTAGCGTAACGGCTGCGAATACAGTTTTACTCAAAGAAAAGGGAGAAAAAAGACTTACTGAGTCTAATGAATGGTTTACAATGAACAAACTATTGCTTAATTCTCTAAAAACTAACTTTATCCAGTTCCATTCAATTCAAAAAAAGAAATCACTAAACTTCATACATTGCCTAGCAAATTCAAATGACAAATCAGTTGTAAACTCAGTTGAACAAACAAACTTTCTAGGTCTAACAATAGATATAAACTTAACATGGCATGCTCACATTAAGATACTGATAAAAAAACTCAGCTCTGCTTGTTTTGCAATTAAAAGCATCAAACATATAAGCAATGTATCAACTGCTAAAGTATGCTACTTTTCTCTATTTTGAATCACATCTAAGATATGGGATAGAATTTTGGGGAATGTCAACTCACATTGATAAAGTTTTCATTGTACAAAAACGAGCAATTAGAGCATTATATTCCCTTGGGCAAATGGAGCATTGTAAACCTTACTTTATTGCTCTGAACATTCTTACAGTTCCATGTCTTTACATTCTTAAATCAGTCTTAAGCATTAAGAAAAACATCCAAATCCTTGCAGTTAATGCGAATGTACATACTCACAACACAAGGCAAAAACATGATCTCCATCTTAGCCAATGTTCTACAAACCTTGGCCAGAAAAAACTCTGATTATATAAATAAAATTCTCTACAACCTTGTTCCAAAAGAAATCAAAGATATACCTCAATATATTAAATTTAAAAATGAGCTGACAAAATTTTTATTACAAAAAGCTTACTACAGTGTAAATGACTTTATCACATCAACTGACCTACCATAATTTTCAATCAGTTGGTTGTTAAATGTTACAATATTTGAAATTTGGAAATTAATGTTCTTATTCATTTCTCTTTATCCAAGTTAATTAACAATGTAATATTGTAAACTTGCACTGTATCATTGGCTTTTGGTAGTTAGCCTATATATTACCTAATATGAGAGACAATGTAATGAAAGATGATTATTTGTTAGTGTAGTGTATTTTGTATTATTAGTAGTGTATTTTGTTATTAGTAGATGTACTGTATGTATAGTATTTAGACATATACTATTGTGTAAACTTCATTAAGTTTAATAATTGTGTACAACTAAAATGGACTACACGGTGAAAACTGTTGAAACCTGTAACTATTGTTATTTGTTGTTGTCCAAAATAAATTGAAATTGAAATATGGTATACGTGGGAATGCATTGAAACTCTTAACATCTTACCTGACCGACCGACTACAATGCGTAGTTCTGACTGATCTTAAGAACAACAAATTTACAAATATTAAATCAGAATTTGAAAAGGTTATTTGTGGAGTTCCACAAGGATCGATCCTTGGGCCCCTATTCTTCATTATCTTTATTAACGACCTACCTGACAATATTGATGATGCCGAGTTGTTTGCTGATGACTTTACTACTAGCGTAACGGCTGCGGATACAGTTTTACTCAAAGAAAAGGGAGAAAAAAGACTTACTGAGTCTATTGAATGGTTTACAATGAACAAACTATTGCTTAATTCTCTAAAAACTAACTTTATCCAGTTCCATTCAATTCAAAAAAAGAAATCGCTAAACTTCATACATTGCCTTGCAAATTCGAATGACAAATCAGTTGTAAACTCAGTTGAACAAACAAACTTTCTAGGTCTAACAATAGATACAAACTTTACATGGCATGCTCACATTAAGACACTGATAAAAAAACTCAGCTCTGCTTGTTTTGCAATTAAAAGCATCAAACATATAAGCAATGTATCAACTGCTAAAGTATGCTACTTTTCTCTATTTGAATCACATCTAAGATATGGGATAGAATTTTGGGGAATGTCAACTCACATTGATAAAGTTTTCATTGTACAAAAACGAGCAATTAGAGCATTATATTCCCTTGGACAGATGGAGCATTGTAAACCTTACTTTATTGCTCTGAACATTCTTACAGTTCCATGTCTTTACATTCTTAAATCAGTCTTAAGCATTAAGAAAAACATCCAAATCCTTGCAGTTAATGCAAATGTACATACTCACAACACAAGGCAAAAACATGATCTCCATCTTAGCCAATGTTCTACAAACCTTGGCCAGAAAAACTCTGATTATATAAATAAAATTCTCTACAACCTTGTTCCAAAAGAAATCAAAGATATACCTCAATATATTAAATTTAAAAATGAGCTGACAAAATTTTTATTACAAAAAGCTTACTACAGTGTAAATGACTTTATCACATCAACTGACCTACCATAATTTTAAATCAGTTGGTTGTTAAATGTTACAATATTTAAGATTTGGAAATTAATGTTCTTATTCATTTCTTTTTATCCAAGTTAATTAATAATGTAATATTGTAAACTTGCACTGTATCATTGGCTTTTGGTAGTAGCCTATATATTACCGAATATAAGAGACAATGTGATGAAAGATGATTATTTGTTAGTGTAGTATATTTTGTATTATTAGTAGTGTATTTTATTATTAGTAGATGTACTGTATGTATAGTATTTATACATATACTATTTTGTAAACTTCATTAAGTTTAATACTTGTGTACAACTAAAATGGACTACACGGTGAAAACTGTTGAAAACTGTAACTATTGTTATTTGTTGTTGTCCAAAATAAATTGAATTGAAATTGAAATTGAAATAAATTGAAATTGAAATTGAAATTGAGCATATATGCTCAGTGGTCAGTGTGCGTCGCGCGCATCGCCGCCTGCGCATACGATCCAACCATCTCACAGTCACAGCTGATCAAATCAAAGATGGTCGTTGTGGGTGGAAGAAGAATTGCGATGCGATCATGTTTCAACCGATTCACGAAATTCGTAATCACGACGCATTGAATTGTTATTCCTGGGCTTATTTTATTTCTTTCCCAGACTTATCTTGCGACGAGAGCTTCAGAGCGGGCAATAGTAGTGAGAGGTTTTCCCACATGAGAAAGAGAGCTACCCTAGGCCTAGGCCTAGGCCTATGTTTGCATTCTTGGCCTAGGCCTACTGCATCGAGTTTAGGCCTAGACATGCGTTTTTATTACGACATGTAGGCCTAATTGTGTACGTGTGTTTGTGAGCTTGATTTGCAAGCTACTGTATTAAATCGTCTAGGTGCCCGTTAGGGCGCCGCAGCCAAGCCGCGGTGCGCTACACACTCGGGCACCTTATACAGCAAGCAGGGTTGGGGGGACTTCGAGGTGCTACCCAGCCTTCACGAAACGTGATGTAAACTTGAAAAACTATCAAAATCGAGGGGATTTAGGTACCCGACAACACATGCCAAATTTGGTTGGGGTACGAGCATTCCTTCTTGGTGAAAATATGACTTGAAACATGCTCAAAATCACTTTAAGGACGTTAGTTACTACTGGCTACTACTGGCTACTATCTAATTCGTCAGTTTCAATTGCCCAGCGATTCTGACCAAACGGGTGGGGCTACAACGTTCATATTTTACATGGACATTAAGGTAATAGTGATGTAATTCCCTTTGAAAGAAAAAGTTTTAAAAAATTGCTGGAAGGCTTCCAATTAAAGGTTTTAAAATAAGCCTTATACAGGCATACAATCAACAAGTAACTATAGTTACGTGACAATAATAATCGCCTACATTGTTTACAAAAAGCAAGTCTTTGTACTACAGTCAAACTTCGTTAGGACGCTTTTGAAGGGACAAAGAAAAGTGGACGTTGTAAACGTGAAAACGCGGAAACAAAATTCCATTAAAAAAATTAGAAATTAGCATTCTTTAATATCTTGTAGTTGTATGTATAGTTATAGTAAGACAATCAAATACACTCAAATAGTATGGTTATTAATAGTTTAAATGTGTGTAATTAAATGCATAACAGGTAAGTATGCAAGCACTAATTACGTGCTGCAAATACTTGACAGTGCGCGTTGCAGCGTTGACATCAGACACCTGTCTGCTCCTTCCCATTCCACTGCTGCACAGCTGAAACAACTGTCACTCGATTCCCCGCCGTGAGTTGCCTAGTCTCGTCTCTCTCGCACTCGCTAATGCTATCTTACTTCCCTCACCTGCCGCTGAAAACGAGGTCGGCTCGCTTCGCTGAAACCTGAGTGAAACCCGAACAAACAACAAGCAGATTACGAGAGTCTGTTTTCACTAGCGCGTGCGAGATAAAATTAGGACGAGAAGATTACATTTCACTACAGATCACACTTGTTGTCGACTAAATCGAAAATTTTAAATAAATTGTAGTATATAATAGGGAAGCCTCACGTGACATCACAGCTCGCCGGCAAGTGGCGGCGAACCGAACTGATGGACAAGCATTCTCATTTCGCAAGTTGACGCCTGGTGAACGGCTCAACAAAGATCACGCTCTAACTTGTATCCTATTCATTATTTATTTATTTATTTATTTATTTATTTAACGTCTATCCTATTCAGTTATAAAAACTGATTTACAAAGGAGGACAACTAAATAAATCTAATTACATAGATGCAGACACAACAATGAACTTTGAAATAGTAATATTACAACAATGCATTAAATACTCAACAAATTTGATAACAAATAAAAAGGATATTAAATGCAATTTATGAATGAATCGAATAATATATAAAAAAAGGGGGTGGGGAATGAAAAGAAAAGAAAAAAGAAAAGAAAAAGAAAATAAAAGAAAAAATGAAAGGAAAAAAAAGAAAGAAAGAAAAAATAAGAAAAAAAAACATTAAAAAAGAAAAACAAAAAGAAAAAAACTGATTTATTAGACGATCCCACTCAAACGAATATGAGGTTTGCCAAAAATCAGGAACAGCAAATCAGGGAGTAATCAATCTTTCGCGGAAGAAAACACCGAACGCGAATCTTCATTCATGTGTTCAACCATCATTCTTGTGTTCAAATCTTGATAACAATTTAGTGCAAAAACATAAGAGAAATATTATTTAGCAAACATATCATTTTTTCTAATGGTGATTATCTCGAATTTTTTAACAGAACCGTTAGTTTGTTATAACAATTTACGCATTATAAATGACAAAATTATCAACAACTTTAAGTCTTCTCAACTTCAATTGATAAAAAAACTACTGATCGGATTTCAACAAGAATTCTCTCTAAATATGCATCCAACTTATAAGACAAGAAATAAGTTAACTTTCTCGATAGAAAAAGCACTGAACAAAATTTTACAGCATAGCGTGCAGTTTTTCACGGCTCATCCGCACGTCAAAAGCGCGTATTTTAGATGAAAACACATACCATGCATATCACCCTATGCTATAAATTTTCGTTCTGTGCACTTTCTATCTAGAAAGTTTATTTATTTCTTGTCTAAACAGTCCGATGAATTTTTTGAAAGAGGTCTAGTCAAAATCCGATCACTAGGTTTTTGACTATTAAAGTTGTTTCATTTAATTTCATAAAAAACAAGCTAAAGTCTGAAATGTTATTTCAATACGTACATCGATATAACACGTTAACGTCTGTCTAAAAATTCAAAATAATCTCTATTAGAAGGAATGATATATTTGCTAAATATTATTTCTCTTAAGTTTTTTCACAATAATGCACAGGGTTAAAGTTAGAACGTGATAAGTTGTGCGACGTTCAGCACGCGTCCACTTGCGAAACGATGGTTGCTTGTCCATCAGTTGGGCTCAAAGCGGAGAATTCCCCTCATTCCCCTCGATTTGTGACGTAGTTGCTAGTAGCCTATTGTATCAATCTTACGTACACATTTGCGAGCAAGAGTCACAAAAACTTATTTTAACGGTAAGTAATTAATTAAATAAGTCTTGTTCAACGTGTGAAACGTCCGCGGAAGTGAAGATGTCCACCCGCCGCCCGTCGAATTCTCCGTTTCGCGGCAATGCTAGCCTCGTCAGCCGGTCACGCATCCACCCGACGCCCGTGCGCAAGGTCGCAGTTTCCTGATGGATGCAAGCTGGTTTCAGGCGCGCTTCTCTTTTTTTAATTGGACCGAAATGTTATGTTCTTTACATCTGAATGTCATGCTACAATGACGTAAGAATTGCACAGCGCGGTCGTCTTTGTGAGTGTTTCCCCCGGCCCGCGACCTTGCTGAAAGACGGGGGACGAGGAGAGAAAAGTTTTAAAGACGACATGATAGGGGCCGGGCTATGATTATGAAAAATGGCATTGCATTGGGCCTTTGGGTACAATGAGGGGTGACTATGAAAATGCAACCCAATAGCCAACACGTAACATTTCTGAATGTGTTCGTGGGCTACCAGCTTGATGCACTCGATGAAAAAAGAATGGATGAAGGGGCAAATGGAACTTGAAAGCGACATCAGTAAAGGGCCCGACAGACGCGGAGATTAACCCCCCCCCCCCCCCTCCACGCCACTAAATACGTACCGCCTAGCTCATGTTATTGGCTTGGGGCCAACCTTCGCTGTGTTGTTTTGTTTACGTTATAAAGAGATAAGATAAATAGACCAATACTGTTTTTTTTTATTCACACCCCCCAAGCAGTGCCCTGTGTTAGTGTCTGACGTGATTGTGCGACCTTGCAATGGAAGTCAACACTCTAAATAAATGTTTTAAAGTAAAATGGTTTATTTTTTACATCTTTTTTTGCATACATGTTCATTGCCGGGTTTTGCGATAGTCGTTTCTTCCTAAAGGATTTTTGTAGCACACTTGAAAGAATTGTGGGGGCCCAGCGCCTACGCTACCCCCCTTTGACGGAGGTCTGGGAGGGGGGGGGTCTGTTTTCGAGCTCAACTTTTACGCCGGCCTCAAAAACATGATAAACAAACACACAGGGGGCACGGACCATGAATTGTATCGTCAAAGCGTGAAAGCGGGCTATCAGAAAAAAGCGTCGTAACGAATTAAAAATTTAAATTGTTAGAAGGGAAAACTTGAGTAAGGCCACTAAAAATTTGGCGGGGAAAACCGTGAAAATTTTAAATGAAGAGCGCGTAAAAAATTTGACTGACTATATTTTTTCATTTATTGAATTGGTACATTTAAAACCCCGTTAATTGGAACCCAAAATTCGAAAAGTTTTAATTCGTAGAAAAACTCAGTTCCCGGCCAATAGTAGGGGAACAGCATGTTAAAGGATGTGTATAAAAAAAAATTTTCGTAACTTGTAATTCGAACAAAAAATTTTCCCTCTTAAAATTTCCATTAAAATTTGACTGATAATTCGAAACATTTTTAAAGCTCGCGAAATCACAAAGACGCAAACCGCCGTAAAAAGCTTTGCCGCCGTGTAGATTTTTGCCTGCATCATTCTGTACTGGTCTAGCGGGAATTTCCCCCCCGGCCCCAACTGACTCCCGCCCGCCCGCACCTCCCCCACCCCTCCCTGTCTTCTGCGCAGGCCCATTTCCTCTCACCGTACGAGCAAAGAATAGTTCTACAAGTTAGTTTTGTTCGCCTGACTCTGCCACTAGTCTGTACGTAGTCGAGACGTGAACGTTTTTGATGCTTGTTCCCGACAAGTGCGTCCGTGTTTGTTTTGCGTTTTTTTTTAGATGGCTCCCCCAACTAAAAATAAAAAACTCTTGACTATTGCGGAAAATTTAAAATTTTTAAAAGACTTGCAAAAAAGGAGGAGAAAAAGGTCGTTAGCCCTAAAGTAGGGAATCCTAATTCGATTTTATCTACGAATAAAAAAAAATAGGACAAAATAGAAACCCTTCATCAAGGGGGTGGTAGTGGATGAAAAAGCAGAGGCTAGTCGGCGAAACATGAACAGCGGAATTACAATCTTCAGTTTTTTACCCAGGTCGTATTCAAAATCCCACTAAGGGTCCAATGCTAGTGGAACCAAAGCCCGGAAAATCGCCTTGCAATTAAATATCGATGTTTTTTTCGGCGTAAGTGGGGGGTTTGATCGTTTAAAAAAAAAGATTCAATATCGTCTCCCTTTGCTTTTGCGGCGAGGCTCAAAGGGTGGACCAAATGAAGTGTAAACATGGTTTGAAGACCACCAGCACATTTTGACAAATAAGTGTGAAGACATATTTAATAGGGACGAGAGCGCTGTTTTTTACAAAGAGCCCGAAAGACCCTTGGCTAAAAAAGGGGGGGAAATGCCATGAACAAAACCAGCAAGGAGAGGTTGACCTTTTACACTCTGTTAAATTTAGACGGCTCAAAAAAAATGAAACCTTTGGTTCTAGGCAAGTTTGGTAAGCCACGCTGTTTAAAAGTTTGGCACTATCGATCTGCCTGCAAAAATGACTGGAACAACAAGGCGTGGATGACAGGCAGGGTTTTTTTCGTGTTTGGGCTAATTAGGTTACGAGGGGCCCCATGGCCTGTCAAGACCGGCCGTTTCTACCTCGACAACGTTACGCCAACATTTGAACGGGGAAACACCAATGTTGAGATACTGTTCTTCCCCACCGAATACCACCAGCGTACTCCAGCCTTTGATCAAGCATCATTAAAATCTAAAACATCATTTCGCCGGGGCTTTTGCATCAATACCAGACAAAAAAGATTGGGCCCCACAGTTGATGAAATTTAAAAAATGGACGGCTCGACGCTATTAGAGCCATCGCCCCTTTCTGGGGAAAAGTAACCCCCCCAAAAAATTGCTTTGGTTTTAGGAAGGGGAAAAAATTTTTCTAACCCCAAAGCGCCAGAGCCCTTTCCCCGGGCCCAATGATTCTGAAGACACCCATTCGAGGACGTTGACGTTGGGAACCCCAAATGTATGGGAATCAAGTCGGGGAGGGGGATGTCTGGGAAGTCGATGATAGGGGCGGGGTCGTTGGGACGCGAAGTTTAGGAATTTTATTTTGGGGGAAAGGCGGTGTTTGGGAAGCCGATGATGGGGAGGCCAAGTTGGGGAGGGGATTTTTTGGATAGATTCGGAGTTTAAAGTTAAGACGCCCATTATCTTCTCCTGAGAAAGGGCAGCTTAGATAACTTCACTAACTTTGATAACGAGGTTACTTTGGCTGTTTACAGCCTACCCTATCTCCGACAGCCGAGCTTTCAGTGTTTGAAGTGGAAAATATGTTCGGAGGCGAAGATGATGATGAAGAAGTGTTGTCCTCCAAAGAAGAGGGTTAAAAACTATTCAAAAAATCCATAAATTTATTTTGTCGACCCCGGCGACATACCTTAGACTGCATTCGTCATTTGAAAAACTTTCCTTGTATGCAGTGGAAAAATACGCCCCCCCTTTTAAGCAATCTAAATCGGCGACTTTTTACAAAATGTTAAATGGCCCGGCCTACACATTTTCCAAAAAATGGTAAACAAAATGACATTTTCAAGTTTTTATTACAAAATTGTCCTTTTCTAAAAACAATAAATTCCATATAAATGATCAACATTTTTCGTAGTTCGGATGTCTTAAAAATATTTATTGTAAGTTTGTAAGGTCCAATTTAACCCAAATTTTTCTTCTAACCACCTATTAAAAAGTGGAAATGAAGTTATAATAACGTCTCGCTTTCAGCCTGGCCCCGCCGGCCTCCCCCCCTCCCCACCCACCCCATCATACAGCTAAGCCTGTCCATGCTCGCCGCCCCGTCGGTCCGGCAGAAGACCAGCCCGTCCTCCCACTGGCTCGACATACGTAATTTTTTTAATGAACCACTTTAGTGCTTGTTCCAAACTTTTGTAACAAAGCGTTTTGACGAGGTTTGCAGGTTAGTCATGTATGGGTGGAATCATTTTTTATTGCTTTTTTTCCATGTCATAGGAAAGGGAAGTATCAGGACCCTTTGTTTCATACTTTTACGTAGCAGACAATAAGACTCAATGTAAAAAAATTTATTTTAATAAGTCTTTTCCCCCCCTATTTTTTTTAAAAGCATAAAGGTGAGGAAAAACATAAAAAATTTAAATAAAAAAAAAAAATTGAAAATTTGAAAATTTGTATGGATAATAATTCGAATTTGGATAATTCGAATTGGGGATTTTAGGGGCCCCCTTTATTTTTCGAATTAACGAGGTTCACTGTAATACCATAAATTAAATCGACTTTGATAAATTATTATATTTTAACAAAAAAATTTTTTAAAGGGAAATTTTAAAAAATAAAGAGATCCCACACATAAAAAAACTTTTTAAAAAAAACGCCAAAACCCTTTCACACTCAAAAAAAATGAGATCTAAAAAAAAGGGGCCCAAACTCATCTACCCTTCCCATTTGCGCATTCTTTAAATTTATAAAAAGCACAATGTCCCGTAACAACACCCCCTTTAAAAGTTGGCAAAAAAGAATTTGCATGACCATTACTTAAAATTAATTAGAAAAAAAGAAATTTTGGGTGAACTTTACGTTTAAATTAATAGTTGCAAATTCTATTTTTCCAAGCTTTTAAAGGGTGTTTTTTTACGGGACACCGTACTTTTTATGAATTAAATGGAAAATGGGAAGGGTGATGATTTGGCCCTTTTTTTTGATCCATTTTTTTTTGAGTGGAAATTTTTGGCGTATTTTTAAAAGTTTTTGTTATGTGTTTGGAAACCCTGTATGAAGTGTTTCGTGTGATTTTTGTTCCTTTTATATTGATGTGTCATAATATTTTACCATATCAGGCTATTACGAGGGGCAAAAAAAAAATGAACGCGCCATCCGATTTTTTTTCGAAAATCCGGGGTGCCCCCGGTCTCATCCAACGGATAATAGATTTCTACTGTACTTTTTTGATGCGACACGCCCTTTCCCTTTTTAACATAGAATTTTCAACTGGGGCGGGGGCGCCAGCCCTAAGCCCCTCCCCCGTATCGGCGCCTATGTTCAAATTACGTTCATACGTTACCCCCTACACAATTGCTCTATTAAAGGTAATACTTTTGGGAAACCTTTCGGGGAAAATTTCATGCCCCCTTCGGTGACTTACAGCTATTGATTTTGGAAATGTTGAGAAGGTTGCCCGGGGGTTTAGTACTGGCATCGAAAGCATGTGCGACACGGCTATTTTGAAAGGCGGGGGAAGAATATGATAATTTGAAGGGAACAATACTGTAAAAAGATTTAAAAGGGCATTTTTTAAAAATGGCCTGCGATGACACCTCAAGAACACTGTTGCTACTATTCACGCTCAAATTTTCAAATAAAAGTGGCTTTTTTGCTATATATCCCGTTTTTATTGAATTGTCAACGTGGATTTGTCGGGGTTTGGGTCTGTGGCCTTTTATCGAAACGGGGCCCAACCCATAAAAAAATCATCGATTCCACTTATAGAGTATTCTTTTAAAAAAATTTGGGATTTTTAACAAGAAATTTTTTAAGCTTTTAATTAAAGTTCATGTAAGTGACTCTGTTTTAACAAATTTTTTTTTTAACAAAGAAAAAGTCGTTTTTGTAAAAGTTTTTAAAAGGGGGGCTCCACTGCAACCAAAAAACCCTTTCACATCTTACACTGAACCCCCTTATCGGTATTGCTTAAAATGTTTTTTTTTTTAGCATTGCACAACAGAAAAAAACACGTTGGCTCGTAGACACTGTATAATGAATGAAAAATTGATATTGAGATTGATATTGATGAATGTATAAATTTAGATTTCACGTGCGCATCTTGGACAATGTGAGGCTCAAGCATTTAAAGTAAAAATTCTGTAGTAGAAATTTATTTTTATTGAAAAAAGAAATAGCGAAAAACGCGTCTGTAAACGGAGGGATGAAAAGACATTCTTTTCATTCAGACGGTCTAGGTTGTTTTTTATTTCCTGCAGGTCTGTGTGCTTATGGTTGGAGGCCAAATTTATTAGTGGCTATTTACCCACAACTGAAGAACCTCATTTACCCAGAACTTATGGGTTGATTGCATCCGAAAGGGTTGTGATGGGGGGTTACGGGCCACCCGCTCAGCGGGTTTGACATTCTACGCCTCTACGGAACACAAAACAGCTTGACATCTGTGACTTCGCTGTTCCAAAAGAGTGGCTGGCCGGGGTGTAGAAGTCCCGTGTGGGCCGCAGGGTCGCCGGGGGCGCTAGTCTCAGCCGGAACGGACCTTTGCGTGAGCCTTTTTCTCGGCAATTTGCATCCCGTTTTCATTCGAGAGTTTCTCGGAAACCGCAACACGATTTTAAAAAAATTTTCACCCACAATTGAAAAATAGAATCTTACACCGATTCATGTTACAATACCATTGCAATAGTCCCTATTTTAAATCAGTTAGAGCATTACAAAAGTACTAAATTTTGGTTAAAAAACACCGGGTTTCAGAAAAAAAATCAAAAACTTTGGACCCTAAACGTAAAAATTATGAAACTATCAGGTTTTTTTATCAACATGTTTTTTCCCGGTACAGTGAAAAAATGAAAGCGAAAGTGGCCCTTCTTCTAAACTCTCGAATGAAAATTTTACTTATTTAATGTCCCGGTACGCGCAAAATTTCAATTTTCGTTTTTTTTTTTTTTTTTTTTGCTTACAACTATTCTAACATTTCAACTATAAAAAACGATTTTTAGTCCCACAGTTATGGAATACAGTGGAACTTTAAATTTTCGTACCTTGAATCACCGAAATTTCCTTTATTGTGTAAAGTTTTTTTTTGGTCCCAAAAATTTCCCTTTAAGGGCAATTTTAAATTTTTTTCCCTTTAAATAAAGTCCTTTTACCTACGTATTACGTGACTTTTGTATCGTATTTCAAGTCCCCGGGCTAAATTTTGGCCCGAATTTACGTATCTATGCCGCCGAACGCTGTGGGGAACGAGGGAGGTTGTTATTTACTGGTCCGAGTGCCGCCCGCTTTGACAGCTCAACACATGCCGCCAACCGCATGGGTAATAATGCAGTCCCTTTCCTCCCCCCCTCATTAGCAGCAGTCTAGCAATGTGAGAAGGTCGAGTGGGTCACCGTTCGCCCCCCCCCCCCCCCCTCCCCCTCCCGCCCATACGATCGTAGTATTTCAGCACTGCCGACAAAAGATATTTGACCTGGCCTACCCACTCCACTACCGGCCTCTTTTCCCGACGAGCTTGAATGAGTGAGCATGTGAATCAATTGATTGAGGAATCAAGCACATGATTCTATGACATGTGATCATTTTACTGTATGTGACGAAATCGACTGCAGTCTTGAGTAGCCAACCTCAGTTTAACAAGTGTTGTATTGACAGCATCATTCATTGATTAAAAACAATGATCTTGCAATTATTATCGCGTAAGAAAAACACGGCACTGCTGAGAGAGAATGTGAAGTGTCACTGTGTCTGAGCTGGCTGGCCGGCCGGCCGAGAGAGGAGAGTGAGAGCCGTGCCACTGGCAGCGTGAGTGTGAGGGGAGGGGTAACCGGTCTCGTAGGCAGCTGCCGGCTGGCGGGGTGGGGTGGGGAAGTGAACCTTACACACAGCTTCACAAAAGATCGCGCTTGCTGGAAGGAAATAGAACAGTGGATGCGGGAATTTTTAACATTGTGTAAATGGGACTTTTGCAAAAACTTTTCAAAATATAGCGATCATGGCGAGAAAACGGACGATGCGGGAACAATCCATAGGGGTTTTACTGCATTTTATTTACTGCGTAATAAACTTGGCGTGTGCACATTGAATTGAGATAAGTTATTAAAATGTTGTTTGTAGTTTATTTTTACGTTTCGAAGATTTGATGGAATTTCCAGCTGCTCTATATGTTTTTTCCGCTCGTGCGATTTATTTCACGGAACAGAATAATACACAGCATAATTACCCCTCTCCTTCCTGCGCGAGGCCGGCCACCGTGATGTCGCGTAAGCAATGCTGGCTACACTACACTCGTCTTTGTGAAGGTGAAGGTCGTTCTTCGCGGAAGTCTTGTCTCTGTGAAGTTCGATTTCAGCGTGTTTTAAAGATTCAGCGGCGTTATTTAAGTGTCCAATATTTATTACGTGACACTGACAGCATTCGGAGATAAAATAAATAAATAAATAAATTTTTATTTAGAGTACCCACTCAGTTATATAACTGATTTTCAGTGGGGGACTTTAAATCAAAGCGACCAAGCCAACCCTGCAGGCCCCAACGCAATCGACGAGTGAGCGATAACCAACCAAAGATCGATGTGTTTAATAGGAAATATAGCAATCAGTGGTATGGACAGTGTGAACACCCGCGTACGTAGCGGGCGGGCGCTAGCACTAATGAATGAACTGATTACGTAAGTTCGGCATGGGGGTGGGTGGCAGGGGGGCCACTGAGATAGTGACGAGGCAATGACCTTGAGCTGCCTACGATCCGATATCAATTACACTATGCAGATGTGTCACATAAACAATTTCGTAATCGGTGCTTGATGTTACTCCTGCTTGCGATTGCACAACACGAAGCGAGTGCCGAGTTAACGATGTCTTACCATCCGATGACACCTATAAGCAAACAAACTCACTTCCTGCAGCCTTCCATGCTCATAATCCAGCATAGGCGCTACCTAGGAATAGTTTAAAGCACTCAAGTTAATATTGTCACTTTGTTGGTACAGTAGGCGGCAATTTTGAAGGTTTTTTGAATTTACGAATTCCTTGACTTAATGTATTTTTTTTTGCCTCTAGTTAAATTCGTAAATTCAAAGTTCAACTGTAGCCTTAAGCATGTGCAAAGTACAATTCCCTGACTTTTCCAGACTTGTAGACACCCAGCCAGATCGATTCTTACTTACCTAGGCATGTCGCGGTCCGAGTCCAGTTCCGACCTGACCCTGCGAAGATTCCGATTGGCTGGTTTACCGTCCACACTGCGCGCCGGGCTGGCGGTCCTTGGCGAGGGGTTGTTGGGCGGCCACATTGCCTTCTGCAGTTTCTGTGGCCTCGCGTAGAACTCCCTGATCGGAGGAACCACACTGAGATTCTCAGGACCTGAGAGCAAACCACAGTACAGCGCGTCAGCAGCCGCCACGGCGTCTCAATGAACCAGTATTTTGTAAATTGTCATTTGAACATGACCGTATTTATTTGATTATAGGCCGCTATTGAGTATTTGCCCCACCCTTATTTTGACCACTCAAATTTTAAAGAGTAGCGTGTAAACAATATTAAAAAATGTCTTCACATATTATTAACTGTGTCCCACCTTTTTAACTTGATATTTTTAACCCATTGCAGTACTTAACGAGTCCTACTCGTCCATTTTTCAAAGGAACTCTAAAGGGTTGCAAAAAATACAAAAATTCCAAATTTTGGGAAAAATGTCTCAAAACTTGGAAAAAATTTGACGTTCAAAATTTGTTTTTTAATTTTGAGAATTGCATGGCTAGTATGATTTCTATTTATGATTCAAAATCCAAAAGGGTGGAAAAGAACAAAACAGAGATAAATTTTGAAAATCTCACTATCTCAAAAAAGGATAACATGCTCAATTTTTTAACTATAAAAATGTTACACATGAAAAAATCATGAAAAAAATATTTCAAAATAACTTTTTTATCAAATTAATGGGCTACCTCACAACCAAAATTTGCCAAAATTGCCAAAATATTGCCCGAAAAAAAAGTATTAAAATTATCCAAAAAAAAATACAATTTCATACTGTAGGCGCTATGCTAAGAACCTGAATTTCTTAAACAAATTAAATGGTACTCCAATGGGGTAAAGTTACCCAAGGATTACATTTGCATTAATACAGTAACTGTGAAAAATGTAAAATCCTGGACAACGCACCCAGCCCCAGGTTGTAGAGTATGGGCTGGTTGGGTCTGCGGAGAAACTCCTCCTTCTGCTCGAAGCTCTTGCGTATGCGATTCATGATGAGCGAGTCATCGCTGCTCTGCTCTTGACCAGTAAGGGTCGAGGTCGAGTCCATCGAGCTGAGGCTGTCCTTGCTATCGGTGAGGTTGTCTCGCGACGCATCCGCGCTGCTGCCACCTGGCGGGGGAAACAGAAACTAGTGTAGAGACATGAGGATGGCATTTACACAGGGTGGGTTTTTTTTATTTGTTTAAAAAATAAAAATCTTGATTTTAAAAAAATAATTAAATAAATAAATCAACAATATCAGTGTTACAAAATTTGGCAAGTTGGTGAGCGGATCAAATACTTGCCAAGCTTTTCAGAAAATCTTATTACATTTATTTTTTTTACTTTGCATAAAGTCAGTTAAAACTCTTGTGTTTGTAGCTCCGAATGAAGAAAAAGTGCACTTGATTAAATATTGATTTAATCAATGTATTTTCAATAGGGATGTACGGATAGCCGAAATTTCGGTTTGGTTTGGACATTTAGTATCCTATTCGAAGAGCGGCAAATTGGAACCGAGTTCGGTCCAGTTTCGGATAGTTTGAATCGTACGCGCTAGACACGACTTCTCGCCAGTAGAAGGCTTTCCCACACAACAACTTGAACAGTCAGCCGGGCCAGCGGGATTGAGTGCGCACTTGGGTCGGCGCTTGTCCCCCCACTCCTCTCAGTCGATCATCCCCACCCGTGCACAGTCAGCTGTGAAGTGGATCGTGCGAAGAGGTGTCTGCGCACGCCCCTCCCCACCTCTCAGCCAGCTACGACCTTGGCTATGACGAGTAACATCGTCGCAACTGTCTCTCTCGCACTCATACGCTTACGCGCTAACACACAGATGCTGGCAACGGAGCTGGACTTTTAAAGATATTATAGTCCTGTTACATAAATATTTTGTTTATAATTAATAATAAAGTAATACACATAAAGACTACTATTATTTGGCAATTTTATAGCTGATATTTGTATGTTTTTACATAAGCCTGTTAAGTTGTCAAGTGGTTAATCTCAGTAATCCATAAATTAATGTTTTTATTCATATTTTGATGGAACCGGAACCGAAAAATCAGATACTTTACTATCCTGAATCGAACCGAAACCAAAAACCTGGAACCGCAAACCCCTAATTTTCAATGATATTTTTCTGCCTAGATAGTCTGGTTGCCACCCACTTATGGAGCTTTGCAACTTGAGTTAGGTGTCCTGTTTCATTGCTGTGATCAGTTTTTGACGTGAACAATTTCAAATAATTATATGTCTGATATAATTATTATATTATTATTTTTGTACTAAATTGTTATCAAGATTTGAACACAAGAATGAAGATTTGCGTTCATTCCGGGGTTACTTCCGCAAAAGCTTTGATTACTCCCTAATTTACTGTTCCTGATTTTTGGCAAACCTCATATTCGTTTGAGTGGGATCATCTTATAAATCAGTTTTTTTCTTTTCCTTTTTCTTTTTTAATGTTTTTACTTTTCTTTTCTTTTCTTTTCTTTTCTTTTCTTTTTTATATTTGATTCATTAATTAATTGCATTTAATATTGTAACCCTACGGCCTTTACCCTCATAGAATTTTCGTTTTAGCCCTGAAAATTTGTTTAATTTGCATAAAATGTCATGTCTGAAATTGCATAATTTTGTAAGGTGTTCAACCACCATCAGTGTTAAATTTGTTACGTATGGTAGTTAGTCTACCTTGTAACATAATCAAATATAAATACACTTCTTTATATTTAATTACTAATCATTTTAATAAGATAAAAACAACACTTTATACAATTCAAACAGCTCACTTCATCTCACAACAATATAAGACAAAAAGCCATCACCAAGACTGTTGGTGTCATTTGGAACCACTGCCTCTTAGAACACCACAATCACTGCACACTCAGTACACAACATTTCTCCCCACCAAGATTAGTTTAACAATAATATGTTTAATATGCAGAGCGGCGTGTCTCTCGTTGAGGCCGGGTTGCAGTAGACTTAAGTGCTGTAGGTGATGTCGGTAATGGCAGTTGCCGGAATGTGGGAATATCTTCAGTTGGGGTTTTACTGTTATCAACAGTGTCTGCAATTGTTGGTGGCAATGCCACAGTTGGGTACTGGGTGTCGGTGAAGTTTTCAGAGCCGTTTGCGGAAACGTCCACTGAAGTAGAGTTTTGAACTCGGGCTCGTAGTTGATCCACATGACGTCTGGATACACCATCTTCTGTGCCGACTGCATATGATACCGGTCCAGTGCGCTCTGTTATCACGGCTGGGATCCATTTTGGTCCTTGGGAGTAATTTCTCATGTAGACAAGATCTCCAGTTCCGAAACTTCTTGCCCCCAATTCCGCTTGTAAATTGTTTTCTGTTTCTACCTGCTGGGTACGGGACACATCAAGTGAATCAGGATGTAGACGGTCTAACTGTGAACGATGCCCCGTTGTCAGAAACGATTATGTCGGGTAAACCATGAGTCGCAAATAGGCTCGCAAGCTTGTTAATAACCGTTGTTGCAGCCATTGAGTTAACAGGAATGACCTCCAACCACTTTGTATTGGAATCTACCACAATAAGGAATGTCTTTCCCTGGAAGGGGCCCGCAAAATCAATATGGAGGCGAGACCAGGGTTTTTCCGAACGCTCCCACGCACGTGGAGGAGCCAATTCTGTCTTGTTGGTAGGTGCAGGTGCTTTCTTCATAGCCTCCACTTTGTTTTGTAAAGGGTATTCTCCTGTAGCTCCTTTATAGTCACCACAAATTCGTATATCACCATTCTGTTTAATAACCGGAACAATAGGAGTTGCCCAGCGTGAATGACGTAGGGCTACTGGTCGTAGAATGTCCTTACATACCAGTTTATCTAAAGCTTCATCCAGCCTTGGTCGTAATGCAAATGGTACTGGTCGAGCTTTGTAGAACTTAGGTACCACCGTTGGATCTACATCAATGTTTACCTCAGGTCCATTGTACTGACCAATGTCCTCGGAAAATACTTCCTCGTACTGTTTAAGTATTTCGGTTAAACTTCCAACTCGTGTCTGGTGAACTCCATTAAGAGCGATTTGAATTCCCAGGTGTGGGAACCAGTCACGACCCAAAAGTGGACTGCCAATGCCATCAACAACAGTGAGTGGTAGGTCACACTTATGACCGTTGAAACTAGCTTGTACAGTACACATACCTTTAACATGTAGCTGTTGTTTGGACCACGTGCGCAGTGTCTTCGAAAAGGGTCGGATTTCAACAGTATCTTGGAATAATTCAACAAATGCGCTAAAACCAATGATAGAGCATGCAGACCCTGAGTCTATCTCCATTTGGACTGGCTTGTCATTAAGTAACACTGATACTGTTGTAGTGTCTCTGCCCTCAGGAACACTTGTGTTTAAAATGTAAACATTTCTAGCCTCACTTATCTGATCTACTTCTTCGCATGTGTTTTCCACAATGGAGTGTGTATGCTCACCGTGAACAGTCCTGTTTCCTTCCTTCCTGCCTCTAAAACTAGGCTTTAGCTGGACTGGCTGGACATTTTGGTTAGATGACTTGGCCTTACTGTAGCAAACACGTTCAATGTGTCCAGTTCTCTTACAAAACCGACAGACAGCCTGGATAAAATGGCAAGTTTCTGGAGGGTGTGTGTCCCCACAGCGGAAACATGGCTTCCGTTCAGAGCTTGTAGACTTCTGGCGTTGTTTAACTTGATTAACCGTAGTATTAAAACTAGTAGAATTATTACCTGCCTGGCTGGTACGTAATTCTTGCGCTTGGAGCGTAGCAGCCTCTGCTGCCAGTGCATACTTCTGTGCGGACTCAAAAGATAAAGATGTGGTTGACAGGAACTTGCGTTGCAGCTGTTCGTCCTGAACTCCACCGAAAAAGACGGTCTCGCAGCATGGAATCCAAAAATCAGTTTTATAACTGAGTGGGTAGACTCTAAATAAAATTTATTTTATTTATTTAAAGTGGTTCCAAAATTACAATGCCCTGCCAAGTGCCGCAGTTCAGCTATGTATGCTGATATACACTCCTGTGCTCGCTGATTCCTCTTATGGAATTTAAATCGCTGGACAATTTCAGATGGCGTAGGGTTGAAATGTAGTTTCACAGTGGTTAGAATGTCCTTGTAAGAAACTGTGTTTGGTAAGGCTGGAGACACGAGTGAGCGTATTGTCGTATAAGTAGCAGGGCCACAAACGGTAAACAGCACAGCTTGTTTCCTCTTATCACTGGTTATGTTATTTGCTTTGAAATAGAAATCAAGGCGTTCTTCATAGAGTGTCCATGATGCCATTGGTCTACCTTCCTCTGCGTCAAATTGTTCCATCACTCCAAATGTTGCCATCTCAAAGTTTGTCTATACTTTGGGCCTTAGGACGTGTCTGATTGCTTGAAAAACGTGGCTCAGTCTCATTCTCATTCTCAGTTTTACGTCATCAATAATCGGTGACGTCAGAAGCAATGTACGAAGGGTCCAGATCGAGACTGAGAACGGGAATGAAACCAAGTAACGAAATAACCACACTCGTTTTCATTCTTATTACTAAAAAATGGCGGCCTCGGGAGACGATCAAACTAAAACACTTCCAAATCACGTTGAGTAACCAAATAAGTTATTAAATGTAATAAATAATTTAGTAATTAATAGCACAGAGTCAAATTTGATATGGAAACTTTATGTAAACACTTTAAAGTACTGTTAAGATCGCAATCAGTCGGCCACCTGCATGTGTCAACTCCACGGCTGTTCGTCTGTTTGTTTTGATGTTGATAGCATTGTTGATACTCCCACCAAGAAACGACCGAAAGTTACACTTCTAGTAATGAGACCGAGATTGAGAATGAGAATGAGACTGAGAATGAGACTGAGACTGAGAACATAGTTCAGACACGTCCTTAGCCTGACAAAGGTGGACCTGTGTCCGTGATGCGTGAATTAAATCACTAATCCTCGTCGCCAAATGTTACGTATGGTAGTTAGTCTACCTTGTAACATAATCAAATATAAATACACTTCTTTATATTTAATTACTAATCATTTTAATAAGATAAAAACAACACTTTATACAATTCAAACAGCTCACTTCATCTCACAACAATATAAGACAAAAAGCCATCACCAAGACTGTTGGTGTCATTTGGAACCACTGCCTCTTAGAACACCACAATCACTGCACACTCAGTACACAACAAAATTCATGTGGTTAATTTGCATATAAGCTTATGCAAATTAAAGAGCAGCTAGTCTGTCTAGCTAGTGTCTAGCTAGTAGTCTAGCTAGTTTTCAAGTGTAATACAGTGGAGCTGAGGCTATGCTTTTGCTTCAGAGCGTAGTGTCGTCGGAATGTGTGACGTAGGTCCTATGTTAAATTTGTACCTATAAGTGGTGCATTTTGGCAGTCATCGGTGCAAGGCGATGACCCGTTAGTATAACATCATTGGGTGGATGAGCAATTATTGAGTTGCAATCGACCAATAGGCGATGAAGATGTAGCCAGTGGAATCAGCCACGATGTAACTGGCCAATCGACGCACTCACAGGGGTCACGTGATAGTCGCCTGAGGCACTAACGTGTTTTCGCCAAGTAGAGGCGGCCTCGGAAGCAAGCCAGCGAGGAAGGGCTCAATCACTAAAAGCGCACACCTCAGCCTAGCTAGTTCAGTCTAACTAGAGCTCCGCAATTACGTGTGGCGTGGTGCAGGCCGGACGTCTCAGAGAGCCATGGAAGTAGCAAGGCCCCCGAGTACTATGGCAAGGGAACGTGGAGTTGTAAGCTATTTTTTGCCATTATATTACAACATTACGGTGTTCTTTTTGGGAGATCCAAACTCATGTTTAAACGGCTCTCCTCTTTCTTAACGCAACATAATGTTATCTCACCCACCCAGCATGGCTTCCAGAAAGGGAAATCAACTATCACTGCTATTTTCCAATTTCTCTCGGCACTGTATACCTCCCTAGACCAAGGTGACCAGGCCATCGGTCTGTTTTATGATCTCAGCAAAGCGGTCGATACAATAGACAACAGCATTTTACTTAACAAATTAGAATCACTCGGAATTAGAGGAATCGCCAACGAGTGTGTAGCCTCATCTTTATCCGACCACACACAAGTAGTAGAAATTCAAAGCATTAATAAGACCACTTTGTCCTCGCACATATCTCAACCGCAAACTACCCTAAGTGGAGTGCCCCAGGGGACAATCCTAGACCCACCATTCTTTATTTATTTATTTATTTATTTATTTAACGTCTATCCTATTCAGTTATAAAAATGATTTACAAAGGAGGACAACTAAATAAATCTAATTACATAGATGCAGACACAACAATGAACTTTGAAATAGTAATATTACAACAATGCATTAAATACTCAACAAATTTGATAACAAATAAAAAGGATATTAAATGCAAATTGAATGTTTCAAATAATATATAAAAAAGGGGGTGGGGAATGAAAAAAGAAAAAAGAAAAGAAAAAAGAAAAAATGAAAGAAAAAAAAAGAAAGAAAGAAAGAAAAAAAAAGAAAAAAAACATAAAAAAGAAAAACGAAAAGAAAAAAACTGATTTATTAAACGATCCCACTCAAACGAATATGAGGTTTGCCAAAAATCAGGAACAGCAAATCAGGGAGATCAATCTTTCGCGGAAGAAACCACCGAACGTGAATTTCATTCTTGTGTTCAACCAATCATTCTTGTGTTCAAATCGTGATCACAATTTAGTGCAAAAGATCTTGACTCTAATATATAATTATATCAGATATATAATATTTAAAATTGTTTCAAGTCAAAAATGATCATAGCAATGATACAGGACACCTAACTCAAGTTGCAAGTTCACCAGAGGCGGCAACCAGCAATCTAGGCAGAAAAATATCAATTGAAAATTTCTGAAATTTCTTTACACATCAATGATTTACCAAATTACATAACTAAAAGCACCATAGCCCAATTTGTAGACGACACCAGCCACCTTCTCACTGCCCCTAGAAACGGGCAGGGCCTTCTACAGTTAGACTCAAATGAGCAGGCAGCCATAATGGCCCACTACTGCGACCTCAATCTCTTAGCCCTCCAACCAAATCAAGACCGTGTACTTGAACTTTCATTCCCCTTCTAATGTACCAGACTCTAGTCCTCTAATTCGGGTAAAGGAAAAGATAATTCCTCGAGCCAGCACTGTTGAGTTTTTAGGCTCGGGCTCTCCGAGTCACTTGACTGGTCGATTTACATCGACAAAGTTTGTGCAAAATAAAAAGTGGTTGCTTCATGATAAGAAGGCTAAAAGGCATAGTCAACCCCCACACGCTAAAACTTGTTATCATGCCCACATTCACTCCCATATTTTATATGGCCTTTTGTTTTGGGGTGCCTCCTCACATGCGGAACGGGTCTTTATCCTACAAAAGCGAGCAGTACGAATCATGTGCGGTGCCTCCAGACGGAAGTCATGCAGGAACATTTGCCCCACTCATCAAATTCTAACATTATCTTGCTCACTAATTCTGCAAGCTGCAATCTTTGTGCGCTTGAACCCTAGTCTTTTCCCAATAATCAACACTATTCACTCTCATGCCACCCGTTCTGCTTCCAATATCCACGTTCCCAACATTAATACACAGCTTTACTCTAAGAGCCCCCCCATCTACCTTTGTCTTACCATATACAACAAACTTCCTGCCCACCTCAAAGAATCCCCCTCACTTGACACATTCAAAGCTCAACTCAAAAAGTACCTTTTAGGTAATAGCTTATACTCTCTATATGAATTCTTATCAGTGAAACCTGGATCCAAATAACTTTCAGTTTATTCATATCTCTTGTAATCAACCTAATCATATTGTTTGCTACATTTATTCTACTAGGCCTACATCATTTTGTATAATTTAAGTGTAAACCATTGGTGATGTTTGTTTTATTTATATCTTATCCTTGGCTTCATTTTGTAGGAGCTAGTATCTGTTTTATTTAATTACTAAATGACAAAAACCTAGGCCTTATATGTACTATGTATGTATCAATTGGTGAATAAACTACTCTACTCCACTCTACTCATCTACATGGTGACCCGCAAATAGCAGTCGTACAGTTATGACGACCCCAGCGACACAACGGCCAATCTTTTAATATCTAGCTATCGGGAGCGGCAGCTTTATGCATCAAGTATTTCTTTACGATCCCTTGCGATCACGTTTGCGGTGACGATAACTAGGGTGGTGCACGTGTCAGTGCCGATAAATATTTCGAAACCACGTGGTATCTCAGTATACCAATGCTGACGCTATAACAGCAATGTTTCTCCCCGACGAGAGCTTCGAGGTCCATCTTTAAACAGCCACCTGGCTTTCCCGTGCCGTAGCCCCCGAAAAGGAACCAGAGGGATGATGCTGTCCCCAGTACGCCACTGTACGCACGCCTCCTTCGGGTAGGCCACCCGCACGACGCCAGCCGTACGACGCATCAACGGTTCTTGATCGACGCGAAACAAACCACCTCAAGCTACGTCAAGCATGAAGCCAAAGAAGAAGGAGAAATGGAAACAGAGAGAAAGGTGTTGAGTAACCAGCCTAGGCGAGATTTATTTATCATTGTTGTAACCAAATTGTTAATTTTATTGTCAACCAGGTATTGCATTGGAACCAATTTAGCTTCATTTGAATAATTTAACTTCACTTGCATAACTTAAATTATTGACTGTTATTGGATGAGCGAAGCGAAGCGAAGCGAAGCGAAGCGAAGCGAAGCGAAGCGAAGATTCCATTTCACTACACTGGAGAAAAAATCCGGATTTTTTTTTTTATTTTATTTTTGTGTGTTTGACCACACGATTCCGGCTAAACCGATATTCTAATTGCGATGAAATTTTTGGAGGTCTTCGAAACATTTTGAACTTAGAACTGCCACGTTTTTTTAGCGCCAATCGGAAAATCATTTCTCATGAAAATCGAATTTTACGATTTTTTTTCTATTTTTAAAACACTTCTTCCGACTTATAATACCTACATGCCCTCATCCGATTGTAATTATTTTTTCACAGAACCTTCATTTTATGAATAAATATATTCGTGTGAAATTTTGAGCGCCAATTCGAAAAATGATTTCTCATGAAAACCCCAATTTTACAGTTTTTTTCTTTTTAAAACAATTCTTTGACTTATAACACCTACATGCTTTATCCTATTGTAATGGTTTTTTCACAGAATTTTAAATTTTTATGAATTAATATAGTCGTGTGAAATTTGAGTGCAATCGATAATTATTTCTTATGAAAATCGCAATTTTACGATTTATTTTTATTTTTTGAAAAACGATTAGTTAAAAAAATTAAATTTAATTTAAATTTTTTTATTTAATTTTATTTAATTACAAAAATTTCTTCGACTTAGTAATGATTTTTCACAGAACAACAAAATCCGCATAACACATGGCAGCTAAATGCACAAATTACGCTCATCCAACAACGCGCCTAAAAAATCTTTTTGCGAAGCTTCCTAGTTATATCCTTTGATATCCAAATTTCTTTACTTTCGAGTAGTGCATGTTAGTACCCTGCCTCCCGCAACACATAAAAATCTACATAATTTTCAAGGACCTTCACCCCTGTGCTAGCCACCTTGGGGTAAGAACGACCCGGTACAGGTCGGCTGGCGCCAACCCGAGCGGACCCTGAGACGACACGGCTCAGGCTAGCACGCGCGGTTTAAGACTGGGGGACCGCACCCAAGTTGGGTGGGGTCCCAGGCGGTGCTGTGCGCCTGCTGTGTGGAGTGTTCCATTTTGTACATGTTTGCTGGGGCCCAGATTTTCACACTATTAGTCTCGTTTGCAGAGCTAGTTCAGTCACTAGTAAAGTCACTTTTCGACCAGGAGATAATTTTATTCAAAATTGAGGGCCTAACCCACACGGGCAGGAGGTCCGGTAAAGTAACAATATCCATTTTGAATTTTTAACCAAAATTGTTGTGTTTTAATGCATGTGTTTTTTATATTTACTACATTACCCCCCCCCCCCCGCCAAAACTTTTTTTTTTAAAGGCAGCCAAGCTCTCCTTTAAAGTTTTGGCTTGTGAATGCTGTGAGATATAGAAGTTTAGCCAAGCATATTATCTTTCTCCCTAGTTCCGCATTCAAGAAGTAAACGAGCCCCAAGCCAACAATTTTTCGTGGCCCAAATTTCTTGGCCATTGAATTTGGCCAACCACAAAAATGGTTGGCTTGGCGCTCGTCCAAAGGCGAAGTGATCTTACTTCTTTTCAATACGAAAAAAAAAGGAGAAAGAATAATATGCTCTTTCACGCAAACAGTCACCGAACCTACTCGGAGTAACAGATACTTTGCGATCTATCATTGACCTATTGCTGTGCAATGACCCAAATATTATTAAGACACGAGTGTTATTCCAGGTGTTGTGATGACCCCTTTGGCAGTGTGCGCTAATCTAAAATTCACTGTTCCTAGAACCAAATACATTAACAAATCTGTATGGAACTATAAAAGGCTGATTGGCTGCTACTTAGAAAATCTTTTCGTTTGATCGCCTTTTCAATATTAACTCAGCAACATGACGTTATCTGATGTGGAAAGATTGGTGTTCGGTGTTTTGGAGTTGTGTTGAAGATGCAATTCCAAAATAATAATGAAAGGTCAACGCCCGGGCACCATGGATTATTCGGATCTTCTGAAATTTATTAAAAAGCGTGACAAACTCTTCTTCAAATGTAAGAGGATACAGTCTGATGATTTATGGAGCTCTTACAGAAAGTTTCGTAATCAAGTGAAAACAACAATACGAAATGCTCAGCAACAACATGTTTTGGAACTTAGGGGCAATTCTAAAGGACTCTGGAAATTTTTTCGTTCTAGAGTGGAGGGCAAACTCCCCTTCCTCAAATTCTCAGCAAATGGTTTAAAATTTTAACTGATGCAAAGGAAATTGCCAATGCATTTAACTCAAAATTTCCAAGAAAACTTTACTCCATTTAACGAAAAAACTGTACGAAATTATTTCTAGGAAATCCATCAGTTCAAAAGCCTCTTACAAAACTCTTTTCTCAGTCAACGAGGTGAGACAAGTACCCTTTTCAAAACTCGTCCTGGTGCGGCTAGTGGGGCCCGATGGAATCCCTACTACAATTCTTCACCAGTGTGCTTCTTCGCTTGCTCCCTCCCTCACTGCACTGTTTAACTTGTCAAACGAGTCCGGGGGTTGTTCCTAACGATTTGGGAAAATAGCTAACGTTGTGCCTGTATACAAATCGAAGAATAGGTCAGATGTATACTAAGGAAACA